>MU224354.1:1626321-1650256 GCA_018584345.1 Thuja plicata | reverse complement strand
TAATGCACCGGTAATTCCAAATACCTCAGCTACTGATCTCCTATCTATGGAGACTAGGGTTTCTTTGTTCTTTTTCCTAATTACCCTAGCCACTGGGCAATAGTTTTTTGCTAGCTCCTTAATGAGAGCAATATCAACATAGACATCAGGCACAATTAATTTAGCCATATTTAAATCCCATGGATTGCAAATTGGGACTGGTTTAAACCTATTGTTCCAAAAATAATGAAATAGAGTACTACCAGAGTAGTCTGGGGTTACCAGATTTCTGCATTGAGACCATTTGTCGCTCCATTCTTCCCAATCTGCGCTATTGGTATTTAGAGTCCCAGGCAGCAATGCAGCAAATTCTTCAGTATATTTCTTTGGTGCGACTTCCTTCTTCTTTCCAGACCCTTGTGAGGTGGTAGGAACAATAGCCTAACTCATCTTGCTTCTTTTGAATTCTACTGTCTCAGACACAAAACTCCAGACAAATAAGCTTCTTACTCTTCGTAGAAAAACTCAGAATGCAGAAATGAGAGATGTACAGAATCAGACTCAATCATTTACACTTATAACCATTAAGAACTGCGTCTTGTCAACTTGAAAGCTAAATTCCTACACTTGAACTGTCATGAAGATTTCATTCTGTCATTAATGCTGCAATCAACTTGCACTATTTGATCCTAGCTGGAAGAGAGTGTACGTATTTTTTCCATCTGGCACTCGTCAGCCTGAAACTTTCCAACACACTGCACTTTAATCACTTTTGGAAAGATCCTTGTGAGTGAGCAACACATCCCTGTTATTTAACTGGTCGCATACTCGCCATCCATCCTAGCTCCACTTTTTACTTTCTGCGAGTGAGCGATGACCTAATTCTTGAACCTCATTTCATGTCTGCCGCATACTTGCTATCCTTTTATGCTTTGCTTTTGGGTTCATGCAAGTGAGCAATGCTTTCTTCACCTTTAACCTGTCGCACCCTCACGAGTTAACATTTCATGTCACCTGAGTCTTAGCGACTGAGTGACTATGCATCTTATCTTTAAGCTATTTCATCATCGCACACTCGCTGGCTGTTTACTCTAACTTTTGGATTTGAGCGGGTGAGCGACATTCATTTCTTTACTACATACTCTATTTGGTCGCTCACTCGCGCCACTTAATACTCCATCTTTCATCTTATGCGCGAGTGAGCGATGGCATCTGTTCTTTGCTCAGTCACAAACTTGCGAGCTTGAAAATTTCATTTCATCATTAACTGCGAGCGCACGACTATACACCTTCTTTCCTTTAGTCGCCTACTCGCGAGCTTGAAAATCTTACTTTATCACTGACTGTGAGTGCGCGAGTGTGTCTTTTCTTTCTTTAGTCGCCTACTCGCGATCTCTTTTCCCTTCATCTTTGTTGATTGGTGAGTGAGCGATGTCTTTCCCTTTTTAACTCATCGCATACTCGTGAGTTGATATTTCATCACCTCAAAGCATCAATGAGTGAGCGAGGCGTTGAATGATCTCTTAGTCGCTCGGTCGCGGACTTTTAAGAAACTTGAAAAATGCTTGCGCGACTGAGCGATGAATCTTCACATTAGTATTTCATGCCTTCGCCGCGCACTTGCATTGCCAAATACAAATGAGTTAGAACCTAAGTGAGTGGGTGACCTACAGGACAGGACCTTGTCGTGCAGTCGCTGACTTTTAACATTGACATAAAACTTGATGCGGGTATGCAACTGCTTCAATTTTAAACAAGACTCGCTCGGTCGCGAAGCATGAGATAAACAGCATAAATTTACAGTGACTGTGCGACATACAAACTTTTAACCCGTCGCTGACTCGCTGTTTCAATGTTTCATTCAGTTAACTTCTCAGCGAGTGAGCGATAAGTTTAACCATTTTTAGCCCGCTCAATCGCTAACTTAAAACTTGACTTTCATAAGACATCGCGACTGTGTGATTTACCTTTTAAAACACTGGACCCGCTCACTCGCACACTGATCAAAACTTGACATGAGTTGATCGCGATTGCGCGATTCTCCTTCACTAACAGCTCATCGCCCACTTGCACAACTTAAAGACATTTCAAAAAGACCAACGCGACAGAGCGAGTAGACTATAATATGAACTTCAAAAAGGGTTTTGACCTCTTTTGCATGGCAAAGCACAGGATTTTGAAACAAGAAAGCCTAGGAAAAGCAAAAAACCAAGAAATTCAGATTTTACAAATGCAGTGCTAACAGATGTAACCCATAGACAATCTCAAATGGACTCCTACCAGTGGTCCAATTTGTGCTATCATTGTAGGCAAATTTTTCCTGTGGAATAACTTGCTCCCAACTTTGTCTGTATTCTTTTTTCAAACACCTCAACAAGTTACCAAGTACCCTACTGATCACCTATGTCTGGCCATCTATTTGAGGATGATAAGCTAAGCTATGTGACAAGTTGGTTCCTATCCTTCTCCAAAGTGTCTTCCAGAAATGTCCCATAAACTTCACATCTCTGTCTGCAACTATTCTTGTTGGCAAGCCATGTATTCTCGCTACCTCCTTAAAGAAAAAATGGGCAATGTGGCTAGCATTATGTGTTGTCTTGCATGGGAAAAAATGGCTCATCTTTCTAAATATATCTTCTACCACAAACACACTGTCTAATCTAGTAGGTGTCCTAGGTAGTCCTACAATAAAATCTATACTTATGCAATCCCATGGTTTACTTGGGATGGGAAATGGTTGATATAGGCCTACATTTGATGAAGTTCCATTTTCCTTCTGACACACTCCACACTGCTCTACATATCTTCTTATATCTCTCTACATTTTTGGCCACCAACAAAACCTCTCCACTAGATCCAAGGTCTTGTTCAATCCAAAGTTTCCACTCAAAATACCATTATGTTTTTCTTGGATGAGGTTCTCCCTCATGGATCCCCTAGGAACACATAATTGTTTCCCTTTGAACAACAATCCATTTTGAAGGGTGTAGTCTGCATACTCATTGTGAAAGTGGTGCTCACACTCTTTGCACAACTTTTAGATCACTGAGAAGTCTGCATCTCCTTCGGTCCTTCAACCCTTCAACCCCTATACTCTGCAACTTAATCTCTTGTATGGTAATCATCCTTCTACTAAGTACATCTGCAACTTTATTTTGTACCCCCTTCTTATGCTTAATGGTGAAGGTGTATGACTGCAAAAACTCCATCCATTTGATGTGTCTCAAACTAAGTTTGTCTTGAGTATTGATATAACTCAATGCTTGGTTATCTATAAAGACAACAAACTCTTTAGGAAATAGATAATGCCTCCATTTCTTCAAGGCCTACACAAGAGCATATATCTCCAAGTCATAGGAAGAGTACCTAGACTTTGCCTCATTCAATATCTCACTAAAAAATTCTACTGACCTATCTTCTTGGCTTAAGATAGCCCCCACTACTATGTTGCTTGCATCACACTCCACTATGAAAGGTTTTTCAAAACTTGGTAAAAACAATATAGGTTGGGTGGCTACTTCTCTCTTAAACCTTTCAAACCGCTCATTGGCTGCCTTGTTCCATAAAAAATTTGTTTTCAACCCTCATTTAATGGTTTCTAGGACTGGAGCATAGATTTCACTTAATCTTCTAATAAACTTCCTATAGAATTGGGCTAACCCATGGAAGATCCTAAATTTAGTCCCTATCTTAGGATTAGGCTAGTTCAATATGGCCTCTACTTTGTCATTATCCATATTCAAGCCACCTTGAGAGACTACAAATCCTAGGTAGACTAATTCTTCCTTCATAAACTCACTCTTTTCAAAATTTATGGTGAGCTTTTCTTCCTGCAACCTCTTCAACACTTACTCCAAGTGTTTCATATGCTCCTCCTTTGTTTTTCTAAAAATGAGGATGTCATCTAGGTAGACAACTAAAAATACACCTATTTAATCCTTCAATACTTCATTCATCACCCTCATAAAGGTACTAGGTGCATTGGTAAGCCCAAAGGGCATAACTAACCATTCATATAACCCCCTCTATAGTCTTAAAGGCTGACTTCCACTCATCACCTTATTTCATTCTAATTTAATAATAACCACTTTTCAAATCAATTTTAGAGAAGTACTTAGCACCCCCCAAACAATCCATTAAATCCTCTATTCTAGGAATAGGAAATCTATATCTAACATTTATCCTATTAATTGCCCTAGAATCAGTACACATTCTCCACTTACCGCCCTTCTTAGGATCCAACACCACTGGGACAACACATGGGCTTATGCTCTTTCTAGTCAGCCCTTGGTCCAAAAGTTCTTGTACTTGCCTAGCTATCTCCTTGTTTTGCTCTAGTGTCATTTAATATGCAGCCTTGTTTGGCAAAGATGCTCCTGGAACAAAGTCAATCTGATGACTTATCTCCCTCTTTGGTAGCAGTGTAGCTGGTGTACCCTCACATATTATGTCCTTAAACTAATCCAACAGTTGTTTCACTTCTTATGGCATAGGTGCTTGCTTATGTGTCTCCTCCTCTTTTGGTTTCAACATGATTTCATAGCCAACTCCTTCTTCTTTCATATCCTTTAGGAATTCCTTCCCACTCATCAATAGTGCACTGGATTTTGTCTTCTCCACTATGTCTTCCTCTATCAAAGACTAAATTTTTTAAGTTGCTCCATTCTTCTTGAATGAGTACTTGTTCTCTTTCCCATGATGGACTACTTCCCTGCCATACTGCCATGGTTTGCCAAGCAATAGATGGCATGTGACCATTGGAAACACATCACAAATTATCATATATTGATACTTACCAATAGTGAATTCTACCCACACTTGCTCATTTACCAAGATGTTTTGCCCCTTTTTTAACCAGGTAACTTTATAGGGACACACATGTGGAATCTTGGTGAGTTTCAACTTCTCTACTGCCTCCTTAATTATAACATTATCTGTGGACCCTGAGTCAATGATAACTTTGCACACTTTTCCCAATATCTTGCATTTGACTCTAAAAAGAGCCCTTCTCTACTTATATTCATCTTTAGTGGGTGTCTTGATCAAGATTCTTCTTAACATGAGATGCTCTCCCTTATTTGAATCTAGACTCACCTCTGATTTTTTAGAATAGTCCTCTTCTTGGACATAGGCAATCTTTTTCTCTCCTTGTGAAGCTGAGGGTTTGTCAGGGCATCTATATGTAGGGTGCCCCAATTGTCCATAGTTGTAGCATTTCATGGAAGAAAAATGAGAAATTTTCCCAAAACCCCTTGATCTTCCTCTTCCACTATTATAAGAACCTCTACCTCTGATATATCCACCTCTATTATTTGACTCATATCCTTGTTCTGCATATTTGGAGTCTCCTTGGCTCCTACTATCATTGCCTCTTCCACTTGAACCACCTCTATGGCCACCTCTATTGTCTCTGCCTCTTCCTCTTCCTCTAGAGTTAGAGTCTTGTTTCTTTCTAAGTTTATCTTTCACTTTTAGAGCCATTTGAAAACAACTATGAATGGAGGTTAGGGTAAAGAGGTTGAGCTCTTCTTGTATATTCCATCTTAATCCATTAAGGTACCAAGAAACCTTGATGCTCTTTGTATCCTATACTCTAGATCTAAGACAAAGCTTCTGGAATTCTTTTGTATATGATGGCACATCTAAGTCCTTTTCTCTAAGCTTTTGCCTTTTCTTATGTAGCTGAATGTCATAGTCTTCTGGAAGGTAGTTCTCCTTCACCTTTGCCACCATAGATTTCCAATTTTATATGAGCTTCTTCCCTTCTTTCTACCTTTCTTCTTGGAGAAACTTCCACCATGTGAATGCTTTTCCTCTTAGCCTAGACTTGGCTATCTTTACCTTTTGTGCTTCTGTGATTCCATCACATTCGAAGTGGTTCTCCATGCCTTCAATCCATTCCATAACCATCTCTACATCCATCTTACCAGAGAACACTATAATTCCTTCTAGATCCTTTCCACTCAATAATTTGATGGCTTGAGGAATGGTTCCTCAAGTAGAGGAGGTTCAGGTTCTAGTTCTATCTCCTCTACTGGTTTCTTCCCCTTATCCTTGTCTTCACTCATCCGTTCTTTCATCTTGTTGGCTGTCTCTACAACCTCTTCCATCTTCAACTTCATCTCTTCCATAGCTTCTTCAAGAAACATATTTTTGTCTTGCTACTCTGACAAGTCCCTTGCCAATTTGGCATTGGTCACCATGATTCTTTCTCCTATAGACTCACTCCTCTCTTACATATAATAAACAACTCCCAAACCTTTCAATGGCTTGGATACCAATTCGATGGGGAGATCACCCTCAAGACCACTCTTTCTCCAAAACTAAGACCTCTCTCTTAGGTATTCTTTAGGGTATTCTTCACTACCCTAACCAGAGGATAACTCCAAGATCCTCCTCCCACTTGTGAACTCTCCACCAATTTCAAACTCCCACTTTTTTCATCTCCATTCCACCATGCACCCAATATCCTCACTTGTCACTTTCTTTCCAAACTACCATTGCATCATGACATTAGGGTCCTTGGCCATTCCTAGGTCACTTCTTACTAATTTTTATCCTTCTTGAATGGATCCCAATTCTTGGTTCCAACTGGGTCCTTAATTTTCAAGTTTTAGGCCTACTAGCCCTTGTAGCCTTTTTAGGCCTAATTAGCCCTCCTATATACTGAAAATGTGGATTTTCTCCCAAAATCCCTTAACACCCCTATGGATTAGCTATGGATTCTTTGTGAGGTCATCCTAGGCTCTAGGATTTTCAAATATTTAGGTGCCCACTTTGTCCGTACATAGGTCTTCCAAGAAACCCCTATTTTCATGGGTTTTGGGGAACATGTGCACAGTCTGGTTTCTTGGTTCATTTTGAATGTCTTACCCATCTCCACTAAAATTCTCCTTGCAACCAAATAACAAGGACTCACCTCCCTACATTCCCCCACCATGTATTGGGTTCAACCAATCCACTGAGCAAGCTTTCTTTCTACTGTTCCATTCAAGCTCCTAACTAGAATGCATTGGCACTCGCCTAGGGCTTGATGCTAAAATTGCTTCCCCTGTACAAAATGACTCCACAATATATATACACAATGTACATGGTGTCCCCTTCTTGAATCCAAGAGGCCATAGGAATCTTGCCATGAGAATTCAAGAGGGAGGCATATTTACATAGTTGCCTCAAAACCAGACAGCGAACCAGAAGAAATGAAAGAATTTTGAAAACCTTAACCAGTAACACAAAATGATCAAATAAATTACACAAAAATTAAAAACATACCAAAATAGAAGTTCTCAATTCATTAACTTATCACTTTCAATCCATTAAACAACTGGATCAAAGCTCTGTTGTGAAAATACAGTCTAATTCACTCCTTCTTCACACACAGTCCGTAAAAAATGACAAATAACTCTTGTATTAGGGTTTTGTCCACCTTATATACCTTACTCCCACATGTCTAGACATTCATTTTAGTATTTGGGCACCATTAAATCCCTTTCCTCATTTTTAGGAAATGTTGTCATGACAACTTTGCAAAATTGCAAAAGTTGTCATGACAACTTTTACAACTTTTGCTCAAATGACAAATTGTCACTTCCAATGCTCCAACTTGGTCCTAAACCTTTACAAATGACCTTAAAACACTCAAAAACACCAAAACCATGAATGTTACTCCATTTTGGAGTTTTTGTCAACCCTTTGACCTTTTGGCTGACTTTTAAGGACATAGACCACTAGATACAACTTGATCTCATCAATTACTAAACCCTAATCACCACAGACTCTAGACACTCCCTAAACACACTTGGGACTTTATATCTTAGTCCTTTTTAACTAGTGGTTTTCCAAACCAACCTACAAGCCAAAATTTTCTAATATCTATCAAAGACCTTGAGGTGCTCATGCACCATATAGCTAAGGGAGTGTTAATGAATGGGATGGGAGACTCTATCTATCCCCACACTATGCCAGCCAAGTCGCAAAGTTAGGGAACCCACAAAAATAGTGACAAAGACACTTGGTGACAATTGATAACGCATAATAGTGTTTGCCAAAGAACCTCCATAACCAGTCCTAGATAGGGAAGCACAAAATCAAGACATGGTGTCAAGACCCGCAACCAAGGTTAAATCTCAAGCATGCACTAAGTCACACCCAACCATCCTGATTAAGCAAGGCCAAGCAAGAGAACACTTGAGAACTCAATATTACAGGCATGGGAGAAATCCCAAACTACTATGAGAAAAAACACCATAATTTTATGCAACATCCAAGCTCAACCAATATCACACAATATATGCATTAACATTAACACAAAATAACATTACATCATGATTCTAACTAGTGCACAAATTGAGGTCTTCCAAAAGAAACCATCCATTATTAACAATTTACAGAAGGATCGTGCAATTTCTAATCTCTTAAAACATGGTACACATTTACTAAACAATTTGCACAGTGCATCTACTAATATCCATACAAAGGAGGATTTTCAATTTTGTGCATCTTTAAATCAGTTATTGCTAACATGCATATACACCATTGACAACTTGCACTTCTTTTCATGTACAAAAAAAGATTTTCTCACAAATGAAATAAGAAGACATTCTCATTAACATCTTAACAATTAATCAATAAGCACAATGTAGTATGTTCTTTATTGTGTTCTCCCTAACACATACTATTAGAGATCTACAATGAACATGATAGAATCGCACAATCACAAGACAATGCAAAAATATCAAACATTCAAAATAGTCACCATGAAACTAAAAAGGAAAATCCCAAATGGGAAAATCATCAATTCCAACAGTAAATCCCCAAAAAGATCTCATTTCAACAATAAATTAAATGCGAAGAATGTCACAAATAGAGACAAGAAATTTTTGGCGACTATTCTAAGCAAGAAAATCCAAAAATTCAAGGTTAGCCCACACAACACATGGAATAATCCACCAAGAAAATAAAATAAATCACCAATCATGAATTAAATTCATGAAACATCTTGACCATTATTAGTCACATCAGAGGGAGTAACCGCTGCACTGTATCGAGGAACACAATGTATCAACAATGCTAGAAAATATACCCAAACATGCCAAGAATTCAACCATATAAGATTCTAATCATTTATATCACTATAAATACTAATGAATGCAACAATAATATTTTTAAATTCAAATTCCTTTACCTTTCCATGCAATGCAATAATTTCACAATGTAGGGTTTCAATCAAAAGGAGCTCTAAGAACAACCTCAAAACATGTATTAAATGCACAACACAAGTGTACCAGGAACACAATATTTACAAGGGTAATTACAACCATAAGATGGTAATGCACAAGCTTGAAGAATGAGACTTGGATCTCTCATAGTGTTTCTCAACACACTCACATAAGAGGAATGAAAAAATGATGGAACACATGATGATTAATCTCTATGGTCGCTATGGCCTCATTTCACTCAATTTAAGGTAATACAAGGTTACAAAGAACAATATGTTAGGTACACATGATACCACTAAAGAAAACAATTTAATGTGATGCTTTACATCCATAAACACATAATTCCTCAAGATATTGGGCAACCATGCATTTTGGGGACATAAGTCATTAACCCAAATGATCTATCATATAATGTTAATTTTACTTCTCATTACCAATGAATGCTTCTTTTCATGAAACCAATGATGCACAACTATCACTCTTCAAGCGAAATTCATTTCAATGCAATTAATAAGATGCCAACATATAACCAACATGAATCATTTCATTTACTTTCACATTAATGCAATAAACACAAAATATAATGCACCACACTCCATAGGGAGTCAAACAATAGGTACTTCAGGCCATGCATGGACACCGTTCAGTAACTCTAACCAAGTAGGGACATACAATAAGTGGGATTCTAAGCATTAAAAGAAACCAAGAATCACCATACACATATCAAATATCATGCTAAACAAATGGCAACACAACCACCATTTTCAAGGCATTCACACACTCAACCACACAAGGGTCATCAAACATACAAAAACCAAGATCAACACAACAAACAAATGGTCTAAAGTTCTCTAAAGAGGTTCTCACATAGGGGTATCATCCATACCTAATATATTTTAAGATCTAGGAGTTACTCATCCTCCACCACATGCTACTTGGGTTGGTTCTTCCAGAACACTCAAGAATTCCACACCTAGGCACCCAAGTAACAAGCTACCACTACTCACAACACTACACACGTGTTGTCACACACCAAAAACCTCAACTATACGGGCAACATATACCAGGTAAAAGTACAAACATGTGTCACACTTTTATAAAGGAAAATGTCAACTCAACCAAAATTATTTAATTTTGATGACATAAAAGTGGCATTTCTATTTTAAATTTGAAGACGAAGTAAATTGATGATATATGTAAAAAGTTGATGAATTTTATGCCTATTATTTTTAACTTTTTTTTACCAAGAATTGATATGTTTTTTTTTTTTGTTTTTTTTTTTTTTTAAACCCAACTTTTCTATTGTCGAAAATGCTAAAAATTAGGGGGTCTAGTTCCCACAAAAAAACCAAATATAAATGAACTTTTTTTTCTAGATTTCAACATCCCAAATAAATGACATACATAATCAGTGAATGGAAAAAGAAAAAATAATTTACGATATATATTTTCTTCATTGTAACATTTTAAAGTCCAACATACCCTCATTCAACAATTTTCATTTCCCACCATATTTTCTCTATAAAATGTGTCTTAATTAAAAAAAATTATATATTTGTGAAGAAGACTCTCTCCTCTTGTGATCCATATATATATATATATATATAATGCTTCAATATTTTATTTTATTTTGAATAAGCCTCTTTTCAAATATTAGAATACCTACTTGTATTTTTTAATTAAAATATATTAAATCTAATTTAAATATTATAAATTATATATAAACGAATTCTTGACTTCGATCTCTACAAAAGGGTATTTTTAGATTTTTGAATAAATTTAATTTTGAAGAAGAAATTTATTGCAAATGAGAAGTTTTGGTTTTCTGAGGACTTTGGTGATATGATTTCCACTTAGGATGTCACCTAGGACATTTCGGTCGGAGTGGTTCTAGACAAAATGGTTTCAGTCATAATAGTTTCGGGTGAAATCCTAAGAGTAAATACTTACCAATTCTTATTTCATCTAACATATTTGGCTTATATATACACATGGGGTTTTGGTCATAATTATTTTGACTGAAAATCCCCTACCACAAGGATGCCACGTAGCTTCCACATGGGATCGATCGGAACCCTTCCATCCAAAACATTTTTATCTAGATTCATTCCAACCAGATTTCGTCACATAGAATAAAGTGTAACATAGATCTATACTTTTACCATACCAAGAGATCACAATGTATGAACATGGGTTTTGATACTAGATGTAAAGCCCCGCCAAGGAACCCTCAAAATGAAGGGTCAAATATGCACTAAATAATTTATTTTGACAATAATAATATCATCAGTAAAATAAGTGTATAACCACCATGACATTGCATAAGAAATAAGTAAAAAAAACAATGATCGCCACATGATCAATCACAAGCGGAGGTCTTACAAGCACTTCAAAGGGTTTCAAGACAACCCCAAACATAAATAAGGGTGAATAATTCACATTCAAGTCATCACATGAGAGCTTGGACCACATCCGTGAACCTCACTAGATAAGACCGAACCATCGTCAATGGTTGCTAATCAAGGAGACAAGTTCATCCTCAACCAATTTGAAACAAGGTTCATTTTAAGCCCAAATAAAAAAGTGACCATAACATCATTACACAAAAATGAAAAACAAGATATAAATACTTGAAAACCATCTCGAAAACATAAGGAATCTAACTATGAAATCTATTTTTGCACAAAAAATATGGATCAGGCTGTCATAGATGCACTAATCTAGTAAAACAAATGTGTTAGAATAGAGTGCAAATGCACTACTCTGTTCTGCATATGCACTAAAAGATCATGAATATGTGCTAAAAGACTTGAGATATGTGCTAAAATAATGGACATATGAACCAAAATAATGAAAACATGTGTTAGACTTCCCTACAAAATACAAAAATGATCTAGAAACCCCTCTAAATGAGGTTCTCTTAGTCTGATAATAGGGTAGGCTTTCCAACACCAATGTACAACTAAAATACAAGGCTTGATCCACACATGGGAATATTAGATACCCACAATTGAGGTAGTAAACACTTGAGATCAACTGAAAATAAATAATAACTATCTAACATAAGAAATGTACTGAAAGAGTAAAGAGGGATAGAAAGATAACATCATGCTCAGAACTCCATCACTAAAATAATTTTTCCACCTGTACATCGGTCCCTAATAGTGATGTGCAATGCCACCCTACCACGTGAATACTCAGTCACCTCATCATGATTGTGGAGATAGTCATCTAGCCACAAACACAAGGTGTGCACATATCAAAACATGGATAACACACATGTCAACAAATACATAAACTTAGAGGATGGTACAGTGATCCAATGCACACATAAAGATGTAGAATACAATAATGTATGGAGAAAACTCAACATGTGGACCAATGTCTAAAATACAATACAAGTCAACATCATAATATAGAACAACATGCATTACTCACTACTACTAGACCTAGACACGAGAGTACCAACCATAGCGAGTATTCCCACCTGCAAAAACCAATACTGAAGTCTACATGCAAGTACTTTCTACCACCTACACAGGTTAATATATGACATCTAGGGTTTAATTACCATCTACCACCTACACAGGTAAATATTTGGCATCTGAGGTGCAAGCACCAATTTATCTTGATTAATGTTTATACCTAGATCATTTTATTATGTTTTCATTTTTTAAGAAACTCCTTGACGTAGCCTATGCGGCCACTTTTGGGCCAAGGTCCAAATAAGGAGCTACTCCCCATGTCTACTCAATGTATTGGAGTAATGGAAGGGTGTGTACTGAGAGGGAAGGGGTGAATTAGTACCCTTAAAAACTTTTACACTTTAAACCTTAGTAATCATTGCTTGCATAACAGATCATTGTAGATTTTCTACTTCATGCATGTAATATCATAACATAAATGTAAGTGCATGTAAACAAACATAGATACATTCATGAAACTCATTTACACATGACACAAGAATTGATAACGTAGAAAACCCCTATTAGAAGGTAAAAACTATGGTGGGGATGAAACCCACAAAGCTTCACTATCTGTACAATGGAAGGTGTCAATTAAGGCTACAAGTTGTGATCACTTCTGATGATCTTACCCTCTTAGGAGTAACATGTTTTTGATTAAGGTAAATACAGGTTTTGAAAGGACCCTGAAACCTTTTACATTAAGCTACTAGAGTTAAGCATCAAAGGCACATACAAACATAGAAAGCCTGCATCGAACAAAAGGCAGGACCCAGAGAGACACCCTAGAACTAAAATAGGAAATTAAAAAAACTGTCAAAAGAACGCATAATTTCTAGCACAACTTCTAGCACAAAGGCTAGCACAATTTCCAAAAAAATTTCCAGACCAGAAGAAAAAACATTACATCATTTTCTGGTAGGCTTCCTCAGCCTCCTTCTGCATTTATTCCATTTTGTCAGTGGACTCCTTCAGCTCAAGCATCTCTTTTGGGATCTCAGGGACTTTTCTTTTTATACCACTTCAGGTTCTAGAACCAGGGCCTGAGCTTCCTACCTTTTCTTCAATAGTAATTGTAGTATTTTCCAGCAAACTTCTTTCTAGATAAGCGTATAAAATTTTTAGGTTCTTAACTAAAACTTGAAGCCCAGCATTGTTGTTCTTTAGGTCAACCCGTATCATGTGCCCATTGTGGATTATTTGTTCTTTCATTTCTTTGATCTTTTCTTCCACAGTCTTATTAACTCTAGTAGTGAACTCCTCATCTCTGTTACTGTTATTTACCTTAATCATACGATTTTTCTCCATTTCCTCAACCTTGGCATTGAAAGGCTCCATTGCCTCCTGCATCTCAGTCAATTTTTGCTTCATAATCTTCATCTACTCACTAAGCCATTCTTCCATTCTTGCCCCATAGTCCACATTGCTTTTCAGGATTCTATCATCTCTTTCAAAATTGACCTCTTCTAGGTCCATTCTCTATTTCTTACTGTTCCTTTTCTCATCCTTTAAAGTCAGCTACTTATTATTTCCCTCCTCACCTTTGTCTTCATTATTCTTCTCCTCTTTTTCATCTCCCTCTTTTCTATCTCCCTCAATTTCCCTTTCTTTGTAACTTACTTCAGCATCCTTGCCCTCTTCATCAGTAATAGGCATTTCCTCCTCTTCCATCTGAGAGTAATCCTTACTCAGCTGATCATCTTTCTCATTTTCCAAATTCTCTTTATTAGTCTCACTATCTTCATCATTCTGGTCCTCTTTATCTTTTCCCTAGTTTTCTAGGGTTTCAACACCAGTCTCCTCCTATTTTTCCAAATTTTCCCTCTTCTTTTTTCTAACCCTTTTCTTCAGACTCTATTTTTTACTTTCCTGCTTAACCTACCTCGCAATCCCTTTAACACTCTTAGGGATAGGTTCTGGAATATGGTTGTGGGCATACTCAGAAATTAATAGAATGAGCCCCACATGGAGCTTCGGATTACTTGATTTATTTATATACTCCATCATGCTATTATGCAATGAACTCAAGAGATAAAAAGGGAATGAAATCTTTTTACCATGCCTGAAGTGGTTGGCCAGGACGAAGTGCAGATTGTAGATTTTAGAGTATCTATCATCCAAGGTAAAATACTCGATCATAACTATGAGAATGTCATCCCAGTGGGATTTTATTTTCTGGATACCAACATAATCCCCTGTCCCTTTACTAAGAAGGGCCTCTTCATCTTTAGTTTTTGGGAAAATCTTGAAAGTTTGAGTTCCTGGCCTCTTATTGTCCCTATAGAATTTCATGCCCTCACAAGACAAGCCTGTAATTTTAGAAATAACGCTTATGGAGAGAGTAAAATATTTTCCCCATAGGTTCACTTTCCCATCCTTCCATCCCTCTGCAAAAAAAAAAAAATTATCTCTGTATCCCAGCCATGGAGCTTCTCTAGATACTGAGAAATGCCTCCCTTTTTCAACCTTCTCCAAACCTTCTTCTCTTTCTATTTAGTGTAGTCAATCGGCTCCTCCCTCTTCAAACCTTCACCCATTATTCTTGTCACTTTCTAAAAATGTCGATACTTAGCAGTATTGAACATAGGTTTCTAGCAAGCTTTACTGTTGTGATTGTTCCAGTTCGAGTTTAACACCCAGAAAGTGTGCAGTGTCACAATTCTCATTAATCCCATTTCCTTTGAATGACAGCACACATTAATTTTAATAATTAAAGATGACCTCATCATTAATTATGATTATTTATAACTCCTTCAATACTATTCATCATATTGTACCTGATAAGACTAACCATCTCCATTTTAAAATCCGCCTCACCTCGCCATGATTGCATGACATCAGAAGATACTCCCATGTTTGCTAATCCATCCGCCATCATATTACCTTCTCTGAAAACATGTGAAATATGATAATCTTAAAAATTGGACAAAATGGATTTGATTTTTTCAATGATGTGGCTTATTGTCCATGAGGCTTCATGAGTTCCTTTTATACATTTAACTATATTCAAAGAATCTCCCTCCAACCATAGTTTAGAGAAGCCCACATCTTTGGCCAACATGACCACATGAAGGGTAGCCATTTCTTTGGCCATATGGTTTGTATGAACTCCTAGTGGATCTTCCACAGCTCCCAGAAAATTTCCAATAGAATCCCTTATTAGGCCTCCCACTCCAGCATTCCTCGGATTCCCTTTAGCAGCCCCATCAAAATTCCCTTTAGCAGCCCCATCAAAATTCCCTTTAACCCAGCCTCTCGGTGGGGAACTCCATCTGGTATTTTCCCTCAAGTTTGGGTTACTATCTTTCTGCACCTGAGCATTCATAAATATATCTCTGATATAGAGAGAATTCTTGTAGGGGGAGTCACTAGATAGCTGATTTTTAAAATTTTCCAGAATACTTCTACACACACTATTAGCCACAGTTTGAGAGGGGGAGCTTTTTTCTCTGAAGACTCTATTATTTCTTTCCTTCCATATTCTCCATGTTAGGAGTAACATGTTAGACTTATTAAGTCTACTCAGTTAAGATATTTCAGCAACATAATGTATGTGTGCACTCAGTTAAGAGATTAACAATAAGACTGTTAAGTCCACCTTCTTGAAGGATTTTTTTTTTTTGCTACAATTATTAGAGAGTAGACAAAAATAGAGATGACCTAATAGATTGCAATCTTGAATTGATTATTATAGATCCATTAAGTTCACAAAATTGTGTATCACCTATTGTGATGGATAATACATCTATTCTACTTAGTAGCCTTGAATGTAGTTCTCCATAACTGAATTCTCCTTTAATTGTCTTTCTACATGAAACTCTCTGTATGATCCTTAGATGTCCTTCTACAGCTACAATCATCATGTTCTTGATTGATCATAACATCTATATATAAAGGTTTTTGGTGCATGGCACCTCAAGCAGTTTCTATTTTAGTGTTATTTTGGTTATAATAAGGTGTGACTCCTTTGGATCACCCTAGTGTGTGTATGTGTGGGTCTATTTTGTAAGTTTAAGGACCCTAAGGTAAGTTATAAACCTTAAGGGTGCCTGAAACCATGTTAGACCAATTTTATTTTCTTTTGGTCATTTTATTCCTTATGTTGATTTTTATATTTTGAAGCCTTACTTTGGTTCTTTTCATGTTTTAGATCACTCCCACAACCTTGGAGGTTGGTAGTGTTGGCATCTTGCTCAAAATAGCAACTTTGACAAATGTTGCTAAAAAGTTGTCTTTTTGCAAAATGTTGCATGAGCAAGTTCTGCAAAATGTTGCTCAAGGAATCACAACTCAAATGGAAATGGCCACACCAACTTCTTGGAGCATCTGTAACACCAAGAAGATGGTATTTGATGTCCTTATGCCTTCTAGGAAAGTAAGAAGTCACTGTGTACGGATGTTGATGTTCAGAGAAGGAAATAGGAGAGTTTTCTGAGTTATTTGGTGTGTGTATGGCCTGGTATAAATTCATTGGGTGAAACTAGTTGCAAAAATTTGTGATGTTTTGAGTTCCTTTAACATTCTAGTTGGTTTCATTCATTTTTGTGAAGTTTCATAGGAGTTAGAGATTTTGTTTGGTCACTGTCTGAGAATCCCTAGTTTACTGGGTCTGCTCCAAAGATGTGATCCTAACTTGGGATTTATCTAGTGGATCTGCTCAGCCACTTGGGAAATACAAGTTAGAATCATGCTTTTTAAGATTCCAAAAGCTCAGAAGCTCAATGATGGTTCTATGATTTTTATGACAAAGCCCTAGGCTAATTATCTCTATGTAATTAGCCTAGTTTTTAAGTATAGTCACATGCATGTGAGCTATATGGTTGGAAGGGTCAAACCAATGGTGGATTTAGATCATTTTAGGATAAAGTAATCTATCCAAGTCCTTGTGTTCATTTTTTGAACCCACCTTAGACCACTTTCTTAGTAATCCAAGCCTAACCTAGCTAATTAGGCCTGTGAGCTTTGCAAGAGTTTAGTGGTGCAAGAGTAGAGTGAAGTTCTAAGGCTTTGGGAGTTTTCAATACTCCATAAAGGGTATCTATAATCCCAATCATATCAGTCATATCCTTCTATGATAGAAAGTTATGCTCGAAAAAACCCTCTGGATAGGACTACAAGGGAATCTAAACCAGTTAGTGTTTGACCAACATTGGGTCTATAGAACTAAAACCATTGGTGGATTCTCAAACCTTTGGGTCTAAAACAAGTATACCATCCCTTAGATTGGTTGATCAAAGCCTCTAGTGAAGAGTTTCACTCTTAGGCTTGGTTTAGGAAAAGTGTCCCTAAAAGATAATTTGCAGAGATTGGTGTCTTGGCTTAGGAATCCAAGTTGTGATCAAAAGAGTGATTTGGCCTCTAGGAAAAGTTGTTATACACCCTAAGAAGGTAAGTGTGGGATTGGGAAGCTAGAAAAAGAAATTTGAGGCATCTATAAGAAGTTGGAGCCTACCAAAGTCTTCCTGCAATACACTTTGCATCAGGTGGTATTAGAACCTGCTAAGAGCTTGGAAGAAGTGAAGGATGGGTGATTGGACAGAAGATCCTCTAGGAGAGGAAGTTCCTAGTAGAATCACTAATATGGAATTGGCTAAAATTATCAGGGAACAAGTATCCAAGAACAAGAATATGGAAGAAGAGATAAAGAAGTTGAAGGACCTCTAAAGAAGAAGGAGAAGGAGAAGGAGAAGAAGAAGAAGGATGGGTGATTGCATAGAAGATCCTCTAGGAGAGGAAGTTCCTAGTAGAATCACTAATGTGGAATTGGCTAAAATTATAAGGGAACAAGTATCCAAGAACAAGAAGATGGAAGATGAGTAGAATCACTAATGTGGAATTGGCTAAAATTATGAGGGAACAAGTATCCAAGAAGAAGAAGGAGGAGGAGGAGGAGGAGGAGAATCCCATGTTTTGTGGGAAAATGGACCCTGAATAATGTATGGATTGGATAGAAGCTTTGGAGAATTAATTTGAGTGTGACAATGTCTTTGAAAATTAGAAGGTCAAGGTGGAAAAATACAAAATTAAAGGCCCTGCATTAAGTTGGTGGAATTTTCTACAAAATGGTAGAAATCAAAAAATAGTT
Source organism: Thuja plicata (assembly GCA_018584345.1). NCBI lineage: Eukaryota > Viridiplantae > Streptophyta > Pinopsida > Cupressales > Cupressaceae > Thuja > Thuja plicata. The sequence goes on along the minus strand of MU224354.1, from coordinate 1,631,510 downwards.
TGTACCAAAGGACTATGAAATCACTCTCCATAAAAATTTAAAAAATCTGTAGGGTACCTAAATGGACTAAAGTACAACATTCAAGATGAAATGATTTTATTCAACCCTGAATCTGTACATAAGTGCTTCCAAATGGCACTGAAAATTGAAGAAAAGCAAAAAAGAGAGGAGAACAAAATAACCGAGGTAGAGGGAGTAATTTCAGAGGCAGAGGTAGGTTCAATGGAAGAGGTCCATTCCAAAAAAGTCAAGGTGTGTTTAATAACCAAGAGTCAGAAGGAGAGCATAGTAACAAAAAGGAAACTTCAAAGGTAGGAGATCAAACAGCAGAGGGAGATTTGGTGGAAGAGGACCTGTGTCTTCACTAGAAAGTGTTTTACTTGCAACCAAATTGGACACCAGTCCTTTAGATTCCCTTAGAATAATGGCACTAGAAGACAAGGAGGGGATAGAAGAGTACAACTCACACAAGAAGATGACAGTCAAAGTGTTTCATCTTACCACTCTACAACTTCAAGGCCTACAAATCCAGAACAAGGAGAATGCCTCATGATGCAAAGGACACTCCTAAGAGTACCTACTACTGCAGAACCATCTCAGAGGAATTCATTATTCAAAACAAGTTGCAAGGTGAATAACAAGGTATGCAAAGTTATAGTTGACTCTGGATCCACTAATAATATTGCATCTAGGGAGTTAGTTACTAAGTTAAAGTTTCATGTAATCCCTCACCCTTTCCCTTACAAAGCTTCTTGGTTGACAAAAGAGAAACAAACCATCATAAATGAATAAGTTTGGGTAGATTTCAAGATAGGGGAGTATAGAGACAGAGTTCTATGTGATATCATACAGATGGATACATGTCATTTGTTATTAAGTAGACCTTGGAAATTTGATGTAGATGTCAAACATGATGGAAAGTCTAATATATGTACTATAGTTAAGGATGGTGTTGAGTATGTGATGAATCCACTCCCTGACTGTGAGAAAGAAAAACATGTTACTAGTAGCGTCTTGCATGTAGGAGAGAAATAATTCATGAAGGTGCTAAAGGAAAAGGATACGCCTAGTTATGCATTAGTAGTAAGGCCTAAAAAGACACCAGTGAAAGATCCAAAGTTCAAGGCCCTACTAGGGATGTAGGCCCCAGAGAGGTAAAAGTACTGTTAGACCAGTATAAGGGTATCATAGTTGAAATTAAACCAAAGTCTTTACCACCTGAAAGAGAAGTGATTCACTATATAGACTTCATACCAGGGGCCACTCTTCCAAACAAAGCAGCATACAAGATGACCCTTGAACAAAATCAAGAGATAGCAAGGCAGATTGAAGAATTATTGTCAAAAGGTCCTGTTAGGAAAAGTGTGAGTCCTTGTGTTATCCCTGTAGTCCTAGCACCCAAGAAAGAAGGCACATGGACACTATGTACATATTCTAGGGAAATCAATAGGATAACCATCATATATAGGTTTCCTATGCCTAGAATAGAGGATTGGATGGACTATTTAGGGGGTGCAAGCTATTAATCCAAGATAGATCTCAATTGTGGTTACCATCAAATAAGAATCAGAGGTGGAGATGAATGGAAGACAACATTCAAGACCACACAAGGCCTCTATGAATCTCTTGTGATGCCTCTTGGTCTCTCAAATGCCCCAAGAACTTTTATGAGACTAATAAATGAAGTGTTGAAGCCTTTTCTCAATAAATTTGTTGTTGTATATCTTGATGATATTCTGATCTTTAGCAGGAGAAGAGAAGAGCACCTCAAGCATTTGGACATGGTGATGAGAAAAATCCATGAGGAATAGTTGAAGATAAACATAGATAATTGTGTATTCCTTCAAGAAGAACTTGTGTTCTTAGGTTTTGCGATCTCCAAGAATAGTCTCAAGATGGCTCTTTCCAAAGTTGAAGTCATCCTCAATTGGCCACCTCCTACTACTCCTTTAGAGGTAAAAATTTTTCATGGTTTATGTATCTTTTATAGGAAATTCATCAGAAATTATAGTGGCATATGTGCTCCCATTATCAACACCATTAAATGTGGAAGAAAATGCATATTTACATGGACTAATGAAGCTAATGAGTCCTTTGAGTTGTTGAAGAAAAATATTGCAGAGAAACCTATCTTAGTCCTACTAGATTTTCATAAGGTGTTTACAGTGGAATGTGATGCAATAAATAAAGCCATTGGGGGAGTCTTGAGCCAAGAAGGGAGGCTAGTGGCCTCTTTTAGTGAGAAACTCAATGAAGCTAAGCAAAAATACTCAACCTATGATCTTGAAATGTATGCAATGGTTCAATCACTTAGGAAATGGAGGCATTATTTGTTACCCAAGGAATTTGTAGTCTTTACTGATAATCATGCACTTAGATTTCTGAGTAGATAGGAGAAACTTAACCATAGACATGTGAAATGGATGGAATTCTTGCAGTCCTATACATTTTCTATCAAGCATAAGAAAAGGATTGTAAAAAAAGTAGCTGATGATCTTAGTAGAAGACACCTAACCATCCAAACCATTCAATTAGAGTGTGTTCAAGTTCATGCCATGAAGGATATGTACTCTATGGATGAGTATTTCAAAGAGGCTTATTGAATTTGCACTGAGATGACAGACAGATACAACATTGAATTCTCAGAATTTATTGTACATGATAGTCTTCTTTTCAAAGGTAGTTTATTGTGTGTCACAAAAGGATCAATGCGGGAGAACATTATCAAAGAAAAGCATCATGGAAGCCTAGCTAGTCACTTTGGAGTGGATAAAACATTAGAACTTGTTAGAAGGTTCTACCACTGGTTCAAGTTACAAATAGATGTCAGGAGCTTTGTGTAAAGTTGTTCAGTTTGTCAACAAGCCAAAGGGCACACCTCTAATGTAGGGTTGCACACTCCTCTGCCCATTCCTTTAAAACCTTGGGATTCAGTAAGAATGGACTTTGTCCTAGGTCTTCCAAAGACCAAATCTGGATTTGATAGTATTTATGTTGTAGTAGACAGATTTTCTAAAATGGCACACTTCATTCCTTGTAGAATAACTCATGATGCATCTCACATAGCAAGGTTATTCTTTAGAGAGATTGTAAGACTTCATGGACTGCCATTGTCAACCATATTAGATAGGGATCCTAAGTTTTTAGGACATTTTTGGAGAACACTTTTAGGTTTGGTAAAAAAAATTCAAACTAATAAGTCCTTGGTCTGTATTTGCAAAAGGGGTCTTATGTAAAATCTTGAAACCCTTGCTTTCATGCTTCTAAGTGTAAAATTTGGTCCTCAAACCCTAAGCATCAAAGTGGTTTCTAATTCTATGTTACCTTTTTTCCACTTAAGTCATGTGTCTTACATGTGTTCTTTTAAAAATGTTTGCATTCTATAGTTTGTAAGTATCCTAACATTGTGGTCCCTTATTAATCCCTAAGTCTAAAGTCTACAAGTACTTTCTTAAAACCACTATTTTTTGAGCTATGTGTTTTGATCTAATGGCCCACTTAATGGCCTAATCTTGAGGTGCATGACATCTATCCTATAAGTGATTAAGCGATAATGATACGTGTCTTTGGTGGGTCCAGCAATCAGAAAAGGTTTCAGTTAAATAGTGAGCAGATCCTGTTTCATCGGATTGTTGACTTAATTGCTTAATCTCAAAATGATCAACATCTATCTTATAATAGATTAAGTCTGAGTGACGCGTGTCTCTGGAGTGATGTGGGCCCTGTTGTAGGTAGTTTGATGAAGATTAAAGCAAAGATAGATCAAATGGTTGACTTGATCACTTATGGCTAAGATGTGCACCATCTAATGTGTAAGCCATTAAACAGTGGTGACACGTGGCAATTGGCGAACCTAATTATTGTGAATGGTTGTTGATTAAAGTGCATACATATTCATTTTGATCCAACAGATGATTTAATTTCTTATCCCAAAGATGCGCAAGATCTATCACATAAGTCATTAAGCCATAATGTTGCGTGTCCTAATGATGATGTGTATTCCATTATTAGTAAAGGTGATTGCAGGTTAAAAAGTTGACAATCTAAAGAAGATCTAACATCTGACTTGATCACTTAACAACAAAGTGAACGTGATCTATCATTTAAGTGATTAAGTCATGATGCCACATGTCCTAGTGGGTCTGAATGAGGTCGTAAAGAAGGAATTAAAGGCAGAGCAAGTGCAAAATGATATGACGGTTGACTTAATCAACTAAAGGCAAAGTGATCGACATCTAAAGGATAAGTGATTAAGTCATGGTGATGAATGGCAATTGGTGGGCCCTGTACAATGCAGAGATGAGTTAAAGAAGGTGTAGTTTCAGAAAGATCATACGGCTTGCTTGATGACTTAAAGGAAAGATGCAGAAGATCTAGTGTCTAAGACATTAAGTGGTGTTGACGCGTGTCCAAGTTGATAAGTTGTGTCCGTAGTTAGTGAACTCAGGGTAAAGTAACTTGTGGCCAGGTTAAGATAGATTGGACAGTTGACTTGATCACTTATGGAGAAGATGCACGAGATCTATCATTTAAGTGATCAAGTCATGGTGACACATGTCCTGAATGAATAGTTTTTTTTCTGTGAAGTAATGAGAACCGCCCAATGAAGGGAATACTATTGAAGATCTACGGTCCAATTTCAAAGTTCTCAAAGTGGTCATCAGCAAACTGTTAAGCCGCTAATGTGTAAAGTGCATTGATTCAAAGAAATCTTGATTGTCCTGATCATTGAGCTGATACTGATGAGCTGATATGAAAGCCTGATATGAAAATCCTGATATGAAAAATCCTGATATGAAACCCTGATATGGAACCTTGATATGAAATTCTGATATGAAATCCCGATATGAAACCCTGATATGAAAATTTGATATGAAAACCCGATATGAAAATATGATATGAAACCCTGATATGAAACTCCGATATGAAAATCTGATATGAAACCCTAATATGGAACCTTCATATGAAACTCTGATATGAAAACCCGATATGAAATTGTGATTAATAAAGTTTTAAATTTTAATGCCCCAAATTTGATACAAGATATGATGCATAATCCCATTTTGATGATATGATGATGCCCCCTCGGAAATGGAATCATCTTGATCGTAGGAAAAAGTTTTTGCTATAGGATAGATCAAAGATGATAGCATTTTTGATAAATAATGATGTGAAAAGATGGTGAACAA
>MU224354.1:1588857-1616132 GCA_018584345.1 Thuja plicata | reverse complement strand
AGACCAGCTCCACCATCTATGAGAACTCTCTTAACCCTATGTCTTTGGATTAATACCTCTATATGCAAGGGTAAGTTTTGAGGATGTGTGATAGACATGTCATCTTGCTCCAAAAAGGAAAGACAATTAGGGGTGATGAGGTTCCCTACCATGTTCTGAAATTTGTCTTCCTCCAAGTTTATAGGGACCGTGGTCTCACATAAGGCCTTTTCAAGAATCTCCTTGTGATTAGGAGATAATTTTAACAACTCCAAAATTGATATTTGGGCGGGAGTCTTTTGCAAATTATCTACCAAACATCCCACGGTGGGCGCCATTAGGTGTGTAAGAAAATACACCTTCATGAAATTAAGATTAGAGCAAACAATTCTATGGAAAGATAAAACAAAGTTAATCTAAGAATTGAAGCTAAATCTATATCATCTCATGGTTTTCTATCCAAGATTTGTTAAGAGAGCTCTCAGGCTTAATCTCTCTCAAGGACAATCCTAGAACGAGATATGTATGAAAATGAATGCTCAAATCTAGCTAGAATGCTCAAAATGCTCAAAAATGCTCCAAGATCATATGAGAAAAATAACAAATGCTCCTACACATGATATGCTATATGTAATGCAAATGCTAAAATTCTCTCAAAAAGCTCTCAAATTCTCCTCATATGCTCTCAATGTGCCTATAATAAGGATGCTTTTGCTCTTGAATTCTTGGATCCCAAACACAAAGGAAATGGCTCGTATTTATAGTATTTTCCCAAGGGTAGGGGGTAGAGTGAATTGATCATGATCAAAGCTTGGTTAAGTCAAAAGCTTTGAGGTGCTCTCAAATGGAGGGAAAGTTGGTTGGTTGTCTCAAAGAAATTAGGAATTAAATAACTCCATCGTTTAATTAAATTAGCCATGGAAGGGTGATTGGGTTGGATTTGATCCATTTTAATTTGAACTATACAATTGAAAAATCAATTGCATAATTTGATTAATCCCTTTAGGCTTGAATTTAATTATTTAATTTCATGATTATTTGATCTTTTAATTTGATTTGAATTTTGTTCCTTTGATTTGATAAATTTCCATTTTATTTGCATTGAGATGATATTTTGAAGCATTTGGCTGAGATTTGTAATTTGGAATGCTTGAGATACACCTGGTCAATTCTAGGTGTCTACAGCCGCGAGTTTCAAATCAGATGAATTGATTTTAGAGCGTGTGGCCACTTCAATAAAATTCAATGCCAAATACTAATTTGATTGAATCCATGTAATTCATTTCTTAAGCTTGAAGTTGCCATGATCGTCAAAGTAATTGAAGCAAAGATCAAAATTGCAGCAATATCAAGCTCTGTGTGACAAATTGCAGAACGGGTAAGTCTTTTGTGATACAGTAAAATTTCATGCTTCCAGTAGGGTTTTGAATTCTGAAAGAGTTACAAACTTATAGATTTAATCTGATAATAATTCCCGTAAGAAGCCCTAAGTTCAACAAATGGCCCCTAGGATTGAATTCACTAGTAATATAGAATAAAAAGATAGAAATGTACGGGATGACCTTATACAGCAATTAAGTGGGTCTACAAATGATTCTACCTAGATTAAGAGAATTGTTCCAATACATCCTCATTTTAGAGTCGGGGAAGGCTTATATGATATGGGTAGATGGGAAAAACACGCCAAGATCAGCACAAGTATTTTAAATTTGTTTAAAACTACTTATAGCCAGACAAATGCTCCCTCCCTAGATTACAATATATGGGATCTAGATGTAGGAAAGTTGATAGTTCCTAGAGTGTTCATGGTTACAGATCTATTAATTTTAATAACCAAAACATATGATAAAGTGTCTAGGGTCTTGAGAGATACATAGGGGAATGTACTGTTGACTGTCATAGCTGATGAAATTAGAAAGGTCTTCAATTTAAGTGTCCTCTTAGTTCAAATGGATGATATTGATTTTGACCACTTCAAAGAGGTATATGAGAGTTAGAAAGAATACTACAGGAATGAGGCCTTGAAAGGATATTTTAACAAGATAGGGGGTCTGATTGTAGTAGGCCCTAATACACCAAAGCTTTTTAAATTGGACTATTTTAATACAAAGGCTAGGGGAATGTATAGTGCCTTGTTCCATGTGCTAGGAGAAGATGAGGAAACAATGATGCCTGTCCATTTCATGCTTATGGTTTTTCAAATTTTTCATCCCCACTTGTCTGTTATTTTTTATTATGCTACCTACATTGCTGACTTAATGCACCAGGGTTTGATAGGTATTAAGGATTCCAAGATAGTTAGGCCAATGGGGTGGTACTCCTTGATGATGCATATTATTTTGTTTAATAATGCCAACTACTTTGAAGAAGAAATGGATCTCACCAAGTTTCAGGATGATGAAGATATGCATGTTCAATTATGGAGTACTGACTTGTCTTGGGAAAGGAAAGAGGCCAGTTACGTAAATTGTTATAGATATTTTGCATCTAGGTTTGGAGCATTATTATGTAAGGACAACCCTATAATTAATGAAGATGTATTGAGACTTTTGAGACCATTGGAGTATGCTCTAGAATTGAAAATTGTCCACAATTGGGGTGATTTCATTTTATACCTTGTCTCAACTGTCATAAGGGTTTATGGCTTTAGGGGAATTCCAAATGTTCTCCCTTATAGAGTGCCACTCAAGATTGGTTTGGCAGAGATTCTTAGGCAGTTAGGTGGATTGCAAGAGGAAGCCTTAACTATTAAAATGAAAGGTAGCATTTTCCCTACCCTCACCAAAGTCCATCATTTTATCATTACAAAAGGAGGATGGACCTAGTTTGATAGATACCTAGAGCCATACCAGTTATAACCATCAGTGATAAGGTGTGCAGATAATGAAGGTTTTATCATTGACATGTTCAGAAAAAGAACCAAATGCATGGCATTAGATCATCAGTTCAACTTCCCATAAGATATAATAATAAATGGGTTTGATCTAATGGAACAAGAAATTAAGAAGGAAAAGTGGTTAGCTTATAAAAAATCTTTAGATTTTATCCACAATTTTGATAGATCATATGATCCCCTGAAGGCATTTGCATCCTGGGCAAAGAAAATATAATCTCTGATGAACATGTTTGAGGACATAATGCAAGCCTTAGATCAGAAGAAAAAGAAAGTGATGGAAACAGAACCAAAAAAGGCTAAGTATATTCTGAGAAAGATGTCACAAGGTAGGGTTGTCCCACCAGGGAGGTATGTAGTCTACAATGAAGGGGTTACATCACAATCTTTCCTAGAGATGGAAAGGCATCTGAGAAAAAGGGAAAGAGGCCAATGGATACCAGTGCCCAGACATTGTCATCCCCAAAAAAGTAGAGGGTGGAAAAAAAAGAGCAACATCAGGGTGATATCTATTCCCCCCTGCATATGGAGTATCAAAGCATTGCCGAACAATTGGTAAGGATGGGAAATACTAGACATATTTTTGTCACAGCCCATGAGTTACAAGAGGGGTTGCCAGAGGGACCCAAGCATGCGGCATTGGATCTTACAGTAGAAGAATTTGCTGGAAAGGAGTTGGATCCTATAACCAAACATGTCAATGATGAGTTTTTATCTAATGATGAATTTGATAAAGCTAGGGCTTTCATCCAATTCCTGTGGAGAGTTCACATTGATGAATTCAAAGGAAAATGTCAAAAGTTGCAAGAAGGTCAACCTAACAGAAATACAGAAGACATTGAAAAGGAAGTAAAATAGGAGATGATGGAAAATTTTGATAAGATCACCCCTGAAGAAGGCAAAGAGTTAGTGAAGAAAGAAGGAGTCCTCATCTTACCTCAATGGGATATTACTGATGCCATCATATTTGATGTTGTAAGAAAAGAAGCTAAACCAGTGCACACCAGTGGGACATCAATTGGTGCCAAATTCAATGAAGATCATGCAGCACTAGTAATATGGTCTTTGAAAAGGAAAGATAAAAAATAGAACTAATGAAGGTGATCAGGATGAACACACAGGAAGTCCTGTGGTGAAAATAGTATCAGACGCCGTAGGGGTAAAAGTAGCTAACCTCACCCTGAAAATAGAAAAATTGAGCTTAAAGGTAGCAAAGAAACAAGAAGATGAACTCAATAGCCTAAGGGAAAAATATGAGGTAGTCATGAAGGCATATAATGATGAGAGAATCAAGTCCATTGAAAAGGATAATAAGATTGCCTTCCTTGAAGGAAAGAAAAAAGTTCAGTTTGTACCTCAAAGGATGATCACACAAGATCCTCACCAACCATCATCATCAAGCCCAATCATAACTTACCCTCCTTCTCCTACACCATCAAATCCTACCACACAAGAAGAATTGGAACAAGAGAAAGCAAGATTGATTGCTAAAAGAACTGAGTTTGAGAAATCAAAGAAGGGGTGGGTTGAACAGTCTGCAACATTTAAAGAAGCAGAGGCCTAGGTAAAACAAAAGTATGCTGGCAAGATACATAATACCCTTAGGCATTGCACTGATGAATTAGTTCCTACTGCCATTTATTCACAGGGGAAGAAAATTTTCAGCATATTGAATGAATACAATGTAGATAAGGACAACTGGGATCAAATGGTAAGAATTAGAGAAGGCTGAGTTGGAAGCCTCTGCTCTTGAAATGAAAAAAAAAATTGAATTTCTTAGGCAAACATCTGGTCCTCATCCTGCTAGTGCTGGTCCTAAAATGTCTCTAAATTGAGGAATGAATTTACCACCACTTGTTGATTCTGGAAATGCTACCACTTCAAATACTCAAGGTAACATTTCACCTCAAAAAAATCTTGTCTATACTAAAAGTTACAAACAATTTATTTTCCTTGGCATTCATGGTTATCCAAATGAGATTCCTAAAAATATTAGGGATAAACTTCCTAAATTTGCTGGAAATAATGTTATAACATGTGAAGAAAATCTGAAGAATTTTATGGATATGATTGATGACTATGAAATTACACATGATGATGTTATGATGAAGTTATTTGTGCAATCATTAACTGAGGATTCTAGGGATTGGTTTAGAGGATTGCTCCATGAATGTATTGGGTCTATGGATGAGATGAAGGAATGTTTCAGAGACCAATATGGGGAAAATACTAATGAAGGGTTCATGTTGAATGAGTTCAATAATATAAAGAAGAACCCAAATGAAGAAGTGGTGGAATTCAATATCAGGTTTCAAAGGGCAATGCACAAGTTATTTCAAGTGATGAGACTAGATGACAAGGTATGTCTTGCTACCTATCTTAATGCTTTTGATGCAAAAATGGGTTATTTGTTAAGAGATAAGAACCCTAGGAGTATTAGAGAAGCATATAAGGTAGTAGTCAATATTGAGACAAACAGAAGAGTTTCTAGGAAAGTGGGCAGGAGAGAAGAGTGGAAACCCACCAGGTACAATAAGAAAGAATCAGATAAACCCTTGAGTTATAAACCAAAGGAGGATGATAACATTAAGTTGATTTTGAATGCTTTGAAAAATTTAAATCCTGGAGAGAGTAGTAACAATATGGTTTCAAACAATGATAAGCCCTCCTATGGCAATTTCAACAGACAGCCTAGGATGCAAAATTATCCTTATACTACTCTGTGGAAAGATGGGAAACCTATTGTCCCACAAAAGAAGGATAAATATAAAGAAAAAACTCTTGATCCCCTACACAAAACCTCTGTAAATATGTGTAATGATAATCCTTGGTGTGTAGCTTTCCAGTCTCCTCATAATCCTGAGTATTGTGTTATTGCTGCCAAAATTTCTGCCACTGAAGAAAATGAAGAAGATGAAGAGGAAGAATATGATGATAGTGGTTGTGCTATGACTTCCTCTCTTGTTAATGATGAAACATATTATCATCTTGATGATTCTGACATACAGGATTGGGAGATTGATAATATGAGATGTAATGCTGAAGGATCTAATGAGAGCCCTAATCTGAGAAGGCCATCTAATGAATAAATTGCTGAGATCACAACAAATATGACTGCACAAGCAAGGGGTAATTACATTTTGAGAAACAGAGTAGTTGGCAGTGCAGATGGAAAACCTGCCAGTATCTTTATCAAGGATACCACAAATAGTACCAAAAATCCACAAGAAAAGGAGAAACAGGCTAAAGGTGCAAATTGTTAGGAATAAGGTGTCTCAACCTTGTATATTTCCTTACATTTGATATTATTTGTTAATTGTTTGAAAATAATGTATTTAAGTTTGATATTCGTTATGTCATTTAGTTGAGTGGACATGTTGTGTTTTCACTCCACTTAGAAGATGACAAGGATGATCAAACTTGGTCTAGGTGGATCTAGGAATCCCTTTTCTATGGTAGAGGTTATTTGTCAAATGTCAGGACATTGGACAATATGTAAGGTAATCATGACTAAAATGGTTATGACAGATTCCTATGACGGTCATAAATATTTGTAATAGCTAATTGTGAAAGATTCGATGACGGGTGAAGACATGCAAGACATGTGGAAACTAATCATTCAGATTCCTATTTTCTCAGAGAATGGTAAAACCCTAATACGACTGCCTTTTGGAAGTTGCCCTAAAAAGGGAAGCGCGTGATATAAGCATTTTTAGGGTTGTGAATCAAAAGAGAAGTTAGTGTATTGTTGGAACATTTTTTTATGCTGCCAGATTTGTCTTCAAGTGTCGATTATCTCCTAGAAGAACTTGCATTGCAAGTGTATTGTAAACAGTGATAGTTTTGATTAATACATTGTGTAGGTTTTGGAGTGTTGGGGTTTTTTACCAAAAGGTTTTCCCCAGGGTAAATTATTGTGTTATTCTCATTTTTCTATGTATGCATGTTATTGTATTATCATTCTGTAATTGATAAGGGTTAAATCTGAATTTGCATGATCCTCTTCTCAGGAGTTTAGCGTAGGGAACTATTTTCTACACACTTAGTTTCCTTTCACAAATAAAATTTTGATCAAAAAGGGCAACAAACCTACTGACCCAAATTTCTATAAAGAAAAGATGAAAACACCAAAAAGTCACATACCTCATTCCAAAAGGGAGGATAAACCACATAAAGGAGATGAAGCAAAACTGACTACTCAAGTAGAAGATGTAGATTACACAAATAAGAGATCAGACATTTCTGATATGAAATACACCCCTGTGTATATGGGGCAACTTTTGTCTCAAATAACTGTTAAGTTTCCTCTGCTAGAAATGTTGAGGATAGGAGAACATAAAGAAAAGGCTCTGACATGGGTGAAGGGTGTTAGCTCTACCAAGATTATGGGACCAGAGCAAAACAAGAAAGTGTTTGATACTAAGGACAAATCAACAAAGGAATCTGATGAGCTTGTGTCAAAGATTCCTTAAATCTACTTGGATACCAATATTGTTAATTTACTGTAGAAACTATTCATCCCTTTTTCTTGACATTGTTAATAAATGGTAAAATGCTAAAAAACTGCATGATTGACTTTGGGGCATCTAACACTGTCATTCCTGCATAAGTTATGAGATCTATGGGATTGAAAGTAGACACACCACATGGGAGATGCCAAGCTATGGATTCTAGATAAGTGCCTATCATAGGCACTATTAAGGCTTTTCCTTTTAAATTGGTAGCTTTCCCAAACAAAGTACTGACAATGAGTGTTGGTTGTAGACATTCCCCCTCGATATGGAATGTTATTGTTAAGAAAATGGAGTGCATCTATGGGGGGAAACATTCAATGTGATTTGTCATTTTCCACCTTCAACATTAATGGTGATAACATCAAAGTATCAAGGGAAACCAGAACTCCTCATATGATTGAGGAGCGGGATGATAACAATATGAACTATTTCTTGGATACTGAGATGGGATCATTTCAAGTGTAGGAAAATCAAGCTGTGAGAAAATCAAAACTTGCATTGTTGTCTAAAGATGTAAATAATTTATCTAAACAAACTAAGTTATGGGTAATGTATTTTGATGGTGCCAGTTCTAGGGAGGGGGTTGGTGCTGGGGTTTTGTTGATATCTCCCTCAGGAAGAACCTTCAAATTTTCATTTACTCTTATGTTTACATGTACAAATAATGTGGTAGAATATGAGGTTCTATTGATAGGTTTGAGATTACTTGCAAGACATGGAATCAAATGCATCAGAGTTATTTGAGACTCTGAATTGGTTGTATCTCAGATTAGATCCAAATATGCATCCAAGAATCATAGATTGAAACAATACTGAAATGCAATCTGGGATGAATTAGAAATTTTTTATGCATTTGGTATTGACTGGATGGATAGGAGCCAGAATAGAATGACAGATTTATTGGCCAACATTTCTCTAAGGCCAGAAGATATTACTTTTGCTGGAATTTCTGAGATAGAATTTTAGACTAGGCCTTCAATACCAGACAATGTGGATAGCTGGCAAGTATTTGATGATGATGTAGATATTCTGAGATTCTTGTATTGTGAGGCAGGCCTTGACAACAAAGAGATAGATTTGAGTATGTGAAAAACATTGATGGAAAAGATATTGTCTTAGGGAAAGAAATATTGCATTTGAAGTCAAATAAAGTCCCAAAGGGACTAGTTGTTTTAGAAAGAGCCTTTGACAGTAAGGATAGACCATATTTTTCTACATATGTAAATAAATCTAAAGATTAGAGGAGGTTAATGTGGGAACAGAGGAAGTTCCTAAGAATTTATTTATTGGTAAAAAAATGTCACCCAAAGTCAAGGAGGATCTGACTGATCTTTTAAGGAAGTACAAAAAAGTCTTTGCTTGGACATATGATGACCTAAAGGCATATAATGAGGAGTTGTTTCAACATGGAATCCCATTGAAGGAAGATGCCAAGCCCTTTAGGAAAAATCAAAGGCCCATAAATCCCACCCTAAGGCCCAAAATGGAGCAAGAACTGAAGAAAATGAAAGATGTTGGGATAATTAAGCCCATTAGGCATTCTTCCTAGGTTTCTAATTTAGTCCTTGTCAGGAAGAAGAATGGGGATATCAGGCTGTGTGTGGATTTTAGAAACTTGAACATATCTTTCTTCAAAGACAACTATGCTCTCCCCAGTATGGAGAATATGATGCAAAGAGTCACTGGATGTGAACTCATGTCCATGATGGATGGATTCTCTGGGTATAACCAGATTATGGTCAAAGAGTCAGAGCAGTTTAAGATTACTTTTACCACACCATGGGGAACATATGTATATGTTAGGATGCCTTTTGGATTAATGAATGTTGGGGCTACTTTCCAGAGGGCCATGGATGTTGCATTCTTAGATTTCCTGCAAAAAATTCTTGAGGTCTATCAGGATGACCTCATAGCTTATTCAATGAAGGAAGAATAGCATTGTGAGCACCTGGAAAAGATTTTTGAAAGAGCCTTAGAATTTGGGATTTCTCTGAATCCCAAGAAATACATTTTTGGAGTGACAGAAGGTAAATTATTGGGGCATTTTGTTTCAAAGGAAGGGGTTAGAATTGACCTAGATAGGGTAGCTATTATTGACAAAGTACCCATCCCAAGAAATGTTAAGGGAATTCAATCTTTCTTCAGACAGGTAAATTTTCTCAGAAGATTTGTCACTAACTTCGCTGAGAAAAGTAGGCCAATTTCAAAAATGTTGAAGAAGGATGCTAAAATGGAATGGGATGGGGAGGCCATCCAATATTTTCAATAGATTAAGAAAGTTATCAAAGATGCCCATGTCCTGAGAACTCCTGATTATTCAAAGCCCATGAATATTTTTTCATTTGCATCTTGTCATACTATTGTTGTTGTGTTGTTGCAGAGAAATGAAGAGGGGTTTGAATAGCCTATTGCTTTTTTAGCAAATCATTACAGGCTGCAGAGCTCAAATATGATATAACTGAGAAACAGGCCTATGCATTGGTAAAGGTTGTGAAATATTTTCATGTTATTTAATAGGTGCTATTGTAGTAGCTTATGTCCCCTCAGCAGCAGTTAAGGACATCTTTATTCAGCAAGAGGTGTCAGGAAAAAGGTGTAGATGGATCAATAGGATTCAGGAGTTTAATATAGAAATCTAAATCACTAAGTTGGTCAGAAGAATGGGTTTAGCCAAATTGATGGCTAGTGCAAAATTAGATGCAAATAATTCCAATACCCTAGAAGAAGAACATAGACCTTTCATCTGTAACCTTGACCATTGTGATTGGTAAAACAACATTATTTATTATTTGCAAAGAATGAATTGTCCATAGGGCATGGATGAGAATAAGAAAAGGACATTAAAGTTACAAGCAATCCATTTTTCCCTGATCAGAGATGAGCTGTGGTGGAGGAATCCTGAAAGAATTCTACTGAAATGTGTTGATAGAGAACAAGTAGATAGGATCCTGCAAGAAATGCATAGTGGAGTGTGTGGTGGCCATTACATGGCCAAGACTACTGCACATAAGATTTTAAGAGTAGGATTCTGATGGCCAACTATTTTTAAATATTCTCATCAACTGGTTAAAAAATGTGATGCTTGCCAATGTTTCTCTGGTAAGCTAAAATTCTTAGGTAATGTACCCCTTACACCAGTGGAAGTTCAAGCCCCTTTTCAGAAATGGGGTGTTGATTTTATAGGAGAGATATCTAATAAGTCCAGTGGAGGACATGCATGGATCATTATAGCTACTGACTACTTTACTAAGTGGGTTGAAGCAATCCCCACTAAAAGAGCAACCAGTAAAGTATTAATTGATTTTTTATTGAAAAACATAATCACCAGATTTGGGTGCCCAAAGAATATAATATCAGATAATGCCATGTGTTTTAAATCAGAGGAGTATATCAAATTTTGTGCTAAATATGGCATTCAAACATCTTACTCTGCACCTTACCACCCATGGGGGAATGGCCAAGATGAGTCCACTAATAAAAGCCTCCTTAAGATTATTAAGAGATTTTTAGATACAAACAGGAAGGCATGGGACTCAAAGTTGACAATGGTTGTCTAGGAAGATAGGCTGACATCTAAAAAGGCTATAGGATGTGCACCTTTTGATATAGTCTATGGCATCCAAGCAAGAATACCCCAAAATAATCTGATGCATATGTAAAAGTTTGTTCAAATCTATGATGATGATATTGATAATGATATGCAATTGAGCATTGATGACCTGGTGGAATTAGATGAAGCTAGGAAGGTCGAGGATTCTGTGAAGAATGCTAAACTTTAGTTGTAGGTAAAAAAATTGTATGATAAGAAGGCAGTCTCAAGACAGTTTGATGTGGCAGATTATGTTCTCATGTAGAATGCCAGCTTGGAAGACAAAGGAAAGCATGGAAAGTTTGAACCAATCTAGCTGGGACCTTACATTGTCCATGAAAGGTATGGAAAAAATTCTTATTTATTAAAGGATCTTACTGGAATCATTTTAGAACTGCTAGTTCATGGACAGTTCTTGAAGTCTAATTATCCATGAACATTAGGATTGTGTATATAGTGTGTTTTTGCAAGTGTGTTCTTTCTATCTTAGTTTAGTTTTCTTTTCTGTTGTCTGATTAGTTTAGTTTTCCAGTAGGTTGGTCTGCTTCCCCCTGAGATTTTGAATTCTTGCAATACCTACAGGAGGTATTCATCCCTAGAAGGAGTCATTGTTAGGTATGGTAAAAAAAATTTCAAAGCAATAAGTCCTTGGTCTGTATTTGTAAAAGGGGTCTTATGTAAAATATTGAAACCCTTGCTTTCATACTTCTAAGTATAAAATTTGGTCCTCAAACCCTAAGCGTCAAAGTGGTTTCTAATTATGTGTTACCTTTTTGTCACTTAAGTCATGTATCTTGCATGTTTTCTTTTAAAAATGTTCACGTTCAATAGTTTATAAGTATCCTAACATTGTGGTCCCTTATTAATCCCTAAGTCTAAAGTCTGCAAGTACTTTATTAAAACCACTATCTGTCGAGCTAATGTGTTTTGATCTAACGGCCCACTTAACGGATTAATCCTGAGGTGCACAACATCGATCCTATAATTGATTAAGTGGTAATGACACATGTCTTTGGTGGGTCCAGCAATGAGGAAAGGTTTTAGTTAAACAGTGAGCAGATCATATTTCATCGGATGGTTGACTTAATTGCTTAATCTCAAAATGATCGACATCTATCCTATAAGTGATTAAGTCTGAGTGACATAGGCCCTGTTTTAGGTAGTTTGATGAATATTAAAGCAAAGATAAATCAAATGGTTGACTTGATCACTTATGGCTAATTTGTGCACCATCTAATGTATAAGCCATTAAATGGTGGCAACATGTGGCAATTGGTGGGCCTGAGTATTGTGAACGGTTGTTGATTAAAGTGCAGACAAATTCTGTTTGATCCAACGGATGACTTAATTGCTTATCCCAAAGATGCACGAGATATCTCAGGTAAGTCATTAAGCCATGATGTTGTGTGTCCTTATGATGACATGTATTCCATTATCAATAAAGGTGATCGTGGGTTAAAAAGTTGACAATCCAAAGAAGATCTAACGGCTGACTTGATCGCTTAAGAAAAAAGTGAACATGATCTATCATTTAAGCGATTAAGCCATGACACCACATGTCCTAGTGGGTCTAACTAAGGTTGTAAAGAAGGAATTAAAGCCAGAGCAAGTTCAAAATGATCTGACAGTTTACTTAATCGCTTAAAGGAAAAGTGATTGACATCTAAAGGATAAGTGATTAAGTCGTGGTGATGTGTGGTAGTTGGTGGGCCATGTACAACGTAGAGATGAGTTAAAGAAGTTTTAGTTTCACAAAGATTGGATGGCTTTCTTGATGACTTAAAGGAAAGATGCGTAAGATCTAGCGTCTAAGCCATTAAGCGGTGTTGACGTGTGTCCCAGTTGATAAGTTGTGTCTGCAGTTACTAAACTCGGGGTAAAGTAACTTATGGCCAGGTTAAGATAGATCATATGGTTGACTTGATCACTTATGGAGAATATGCAAGAGATCTATCGTTTAAGTGATCAAGTCATGGTGACACGTGTCCTAAATGAATAGTTGTTTCTGTGAAGTAATGAGAGCCGCCCGATAAAGGGGATACTATTGAAGATCTGCGGTCCAAATTCAAAGTTCTCAAAGTGGTCATCAGTGAACCATTAAGCCATGAGTTTCAAATCAGATGAATTGATTGTAGAGTGTGTGGCCACATCAGTAAAATTCAATGCCAAAGACTGATTTGATTGAAGCCATATAATTCATTGCTTAAGCTCAAAGCTGCCATGATTGTCGAGGTAATTGAAGCAAAGATCAAAATTGCAGCGATATCGAGCTCTGTGTGACAAATTGCCCAAATGGGTAAGTCTTCTGTGATACAATAAAATTTCATGCTTCCATTAGGGTTTTGAATTTTGAAAGAGTTACAGAATTATTGATTTAATCTGATAATCATTCTCATAAGAAGCCCTAAGTTCAACAGATGGCCCCTAGGATTGAATTCACTAGTAATATAGAATACAAAGATAGAAATATATGGGACCTCATACAACAATTAAGTGGGTCTACAAATGATTCTATCCATATTAATGGAATTATTCTAGTACATCCTCATTTTAGAGTCTGGGAAGGCTTATATGATATGGGTAGATGGACAAAAGATGCCAAGATCAGCACAAGTAGTTTAAATTTGATTAAAACTACTTATAGCCAAAGAAATGCTCCCTCCCCAGATTGAAATATATGAGATATAGATGTAGGCAAGTTGATAGTTCTTGGAGTGTTCATGGATACAAATCTATTAATTTTAATAGCCAAAATATATGATAAAGTGTCTAGGGTCTTGAGAGATACAGAGGGGAACTTA
Source organism: Thuja plicata (assembly GCA_018584345.1). Taxonomy (NCBI): domain Eukaryota; kingdom Viridiplantae; phylum Streptophyta; class Pinopsida; order Cupressales; family Cupressaceae; genus Thuja; species Thuja plicata. Next base: position 1,602,356 of record MU224354.1, on the reverse strand, counting down.
TTGTTGACTGTCATAGCTGATGAAAGCATAAAGGTCTTCAATTTAAGTGACCTCTTAGTTCAAATTGATGATATTGATTTTGACCACTTCAAAGAGGTATATCAGATTCAAAAGGAATACTACAAGAATGAGGCCTTGAAAGGATATTTTAACAAGATAGGGGGTCTGATTGTAGTAGGCCATAATACACCAGAGCCTTTTAAACTGGACTATTTTAATAGAAAATCTAGGGGAATGTATAGTGTCTTGTGCAATGTGCTAGGAGAAGATGAGGAAAACATGATGCCTGTCCATTTCATGCTTATGGTTGTTCAAGTTTTTCATCCCCACTTATCTGTTATTTTTTATTATGCTACCTACATTGCTGACTTAATGCACCAGGGTTTGAGAAGTATTAAGGATTCCAAGATAGTCAGGCCAATGGGGTGGTACTCCTTGATGATGCATATGATTTTGTTTAATAATTTCGACTACTTTGAAGAAGAAATGGATCTCGCCAAGTTTCAGAATGATGAAGATCTGCCTATTCAGTTGTGGAGTACTGACTTGTCTTGGGACAGGAAAGAGGCTAGTTACATAAATTTTGATAGATCTTTTGCATCTAGGCTTGGAGCATTATTATGTAAGGAAAACCCTAGAATTAATACAGATGTATTGAGACTTTTGAGACCATTGGAGTATGCTCCAGAATTGAAAATTGTCCACAATTGGGGTGATTTCATTTTATACCCTGTCTCAATAGTCATTAGGGTTTATGGCTTTAGGGGAATTCCAAATGTCCTCCCTTATAGAGTGCCACTCAAGATTGGTCTAGCAGAGATTCTTAGGCAGTTAGGTGGATTGCAAGAGGAATCCTTAACTGGTAAAATGAATTGTTGCATTTTCCCTACCCTCACTAGAGTCCATCATTTTATCATTACAAAAGGGGGATGGACCGAGTTTGATAAATACTTAGAGCCATACCAGTTAGCAACATCAGTGGTAAGGTGTACAAATAATGAAGGTTTTATCATTGACATGTTCAGAAAAAGAACCAAATGCCTGGCATTAGATCATCATTTCAGCTTCCCATAAGATATAATAAGAAATGAGTTTGATCTAATGGAACAAGAAATCAAGAAGGAAAAGTGCTTAGCTTATAAAAAATCTTTAGATTTTATCCACAATTTTGATAGATCATATGATCCCTTGAAGGAATTTGTATCCTGGGAAAAGAAAATACAATCTATGATGAACATGTTTGAGGACATAATGCAAGCCTTAGATCAGAAGAAAAAGAAAGTGATGGAAATGGAGCCAAAAAAGGCTAAGTCTGTTCTGAGCAAGATGTCACAAGGTAGGGTTGTTCCACTAGGGAGGTATATAGTCTACCAGTGAAGGGGTTACAGCACAATCTTGCCCAGAGATGGAAATGAAGACAATATATTTTGCCATTAGTATATGCAAGGAAAAACATGATAAACACCATCAGTTTATACTACACCGACAGACAGGGCATAACACTACCCAATGACAAGGTTACTGATATTGCCAAGTACAAAGCATCCTAACACAACACTATTCAGTGTTACCTGATGACAGAAAAGAAAAGGAACCCGATGAGTAACCAAAAGTGCAACCCAATAAAAAATTCAAGAGTGGAACCCAAAAAATGAAGGGAACCTGACGATCAGTTCAAAGAAGGAACACCGACTGACTTTCAATTCACACCGATGATCAAGAACCGACAGTCAGTTACATCCCGCAAAAAGTGGATCTGACTTTCCACATCAGATAAATCACTAAATTTTTATATTTATCTTATTAATTTTTTTTAAATCCATTACGTGAGGGAAAAGCAATGTAATTATTATTGTTTTTATCAGTTTAGCTAATTTAAAACATGCAAACTAAAGGATCAAGGTCAAGTTGTATACCTTGGATCTAGAGTTAACATTGTAATGCATGTTCTAAAATAGGTCAAATAAATTGTATAAATAGATGCTCAATCAAATTGTGAACATGTTTTTTGATGATGATTGTAGCCACTGAGAGCATCTAAGAATCCGACAAGAGAATTCATGAAATAGCATAGACAAAGATCAAATCAGTTTTCAAGAATAGAACAAAGGCTACCGACAAGCAGGAAAAGGTATTAATCAATCACTATAGGTGATAGTCATATACTGTAAGATTAAATGGATCTATAATCAACAATTATAGATTGCATACAGTCAGGTCAAACATATTGTACACATTTTAACAAGTGGGGTACACTTAAGAAATCCTTTCAAGGAAGGTGGACTTAACAGTCGTATTGTAAATCTCTTAACCGAGTGCACACTTAACAGTGTTGCTAATGCTCTTAACAGAGTAGATCCTAACAAGTCTCCACATTAATACTCCTAATAGGGTAGATCATCAGAAGTGATCAAATTGTAAGCCTTAACCAGCTCCCTTCCATTCTGCAGATAGTGAAGTTTTATGGGTGCCATCCCCACCGCATTTTTTACTTCCTAATAGGAGTTTTCTGTGATATCATATATTGTGTTATGTGTTTATTACTTTCATGAATGTTTCTATGAATGTTGCATACAACTAAGTTTATGAATTAATACTACATGCATAAGAAAGAACATCAGATTTGGTCAGTAATACTGTAAATATTGATTGCTAATGAAGAAAGGTGAAAATTTTTAGAGGTATTGATTCACCCCTCCCCTCTTAGTACTACTTCTCTTTAATCCAAAAAATTGGTATCAGAGTTGAGTCTCTTCTTGGAAAGCTTAAAGGCTTGAGAGAAAAGATCATACAATGGAGAAGTATAAACTTGATAAAAATATTAAGAATAAAAAGCTTGAAATTTAGATGTTCTATGAATAGTATAAAAAAGCTAGAATCAGTATGAGATAGCTGCTAGATGAAAGAAAGAATATGGCTTCTCTCTATAATGAGACAGATTATCATGAGGAAGATATTCCATATTTCTTTGAGTCTTCAGGATCAAATACAAGCAAGGCATCAGATACATTAGAAGAAATCATCACAAGCCTAACTAAAATCAATCTACATCTAGTTGGACAAGTCAAATCTCTGCAAATAAGTCAAGAGACACAGATGGTAAGGATGATTGATGTCATGAAAATGCAAGGCAAGTTGAACAAGAAAGAACACTAGCTATTGATGATAGAAGAAAGATCACAGAAAAGCTACAAGAAAAGGAGTCTGAGATACAAAGACTTACTGAGCATCACCATGAGGTTACAAATCATATTATTCTTATGAGTCAAGAAGAAAATAGAATGAATATGGAACTCATTGAAAGAATACAGATTATTGGTGAACTAAGAGAATAGAATGAAAAACTAAAGCATGAGGTTAGAATTCAACAACAACATAATGACATGATTAAGAGAGATGAAGAGAGTACAAAAAGGATGGATGAATTCTTGAATGCACAAAGAAGACCCAACACCAACACTGGACTAGGTTACACTGAGCATGAAGAGTCATCAAATGAAGTTGATCCAAAAGATGCCTACACCATTCCTAGACCAAGGAAGCTAAAATGCAATCATTGTGGAAAGAAAGGCCACACCTCAAATGTCTACAATAGCAAAGAAAAGGGTATTCCTAAATCCACATTTACATTCATAGGACATTGTTATAATTGTAGCAAGAAAGGACATAAAGCATATGAATGTAAATCAAAGGTGAAAGAACCAAAGAAGGAAATGTATATGGACAAGTATTGTCTCACCTGAAAAATGCATGGGCACACATCTCTTGAATGCAGGAAGAAGAAAATTGAAGCATGGAAACCCAAAAATGAAGAAAATTCATATAAACTGAGAAGAGTCAGTAATTCATATGTTTGGGAATACAATACATGGATAAACTGCACAGCATATGGTAGATATGGTCACATTGCTACAAACAGCATGATAACATGGACCAAAAGGTCTAGAGGCTGGACCAACCCAGGAATGGCATGTTTGCACTGTCATAAGGTCAGACATCTAAGGAAGGACTGCAGAGACCGAATAACAAAAACCACCACTTTTGCAAATGGTAACACCATTGAAGACATCAAGAAAATGAGAAAGCAAATGTGGAGGAAAGATTCAACCATTGAGGAAGCGGGAACAAGCAATGCAATAGGTGACACCTCATCCCATGGATCTGGTGACATCACCACCCCCACCTAAATATGAACAAGTAAGTATGGAACTGCACTACACCAAGTCATATTTTGCATCAGTTCCATTATAAAAATTGATAGATAGTCAAAATCTACATGAATAAAGATGCATATTATGTTACTTGTTACAATTCTGAGAAAACAACCTCGTCAGTAAACACATACCAAAAATCATCGGTCAACATAAAAGGATCAGTTGTTTACACTTGTTGAGAATTGTCCGTCAACACATAAAAAGGCTAAGTCACTAATGTAACCTGACACCCATCAGTAAGGAAGCAAAGTTACATTGTTGTCTTGAAACTACACCGAGATCCGTCGGTGAAATCAACAATATTAACAGCCATCCTGAGCATCCTGTCAACACCGAGAATGTTATTTGAGAGTCTTCTTGATGAACTCCATCTTCATGACCTGACGAGTTGTTGAGCATTTATGACAGACTTAGGGCAAAAGTCTATAAATACTCAACATAAGCACTTCATTTTTCACACATTATTTGAGCAAATAGAGCAGAGCAAAAATAGAGTGAAAATAGAGCAGTTAGCAAAGTGTCCTTGACTCGATCCAATGCACTCCAAATAAATCATTCACAAGCTACACAGATTGAAGTAAGTACCGTGTGTACTGAAGAACTCAGATATTATTTTCAAAAAAGCCCTAAATTCGAAACACAATGGAAACCACTTCAAGAACAGTAAAATTGAAGAGTGATAAGAAGAATGTCATTAAGTTGATCAAGAATAGCACTTGTGTGGAACCTAAATACAAGATATGCCCAGATATTGCATCACAACTGATGATTCTAGCACATTTTCAAAAATTCCACCTAGGGTTTTGTTGATAGAAGACATAAGATCATATATCCACTGCAAGATCACTGAGATTGGTGATCTGGAGATAGATCTAGCTTATCAGAAGCTATGTGATGAACAAGGGAACCTGAAGGAAGAACACAAACACTTACAAGTAAAAGGGATAACAAATAGAGGGTTTTCAAAACTGACTAGATTAGGTTGGTACTAAGAATAATGCACGAATAGAAGCTATGGTTGGATGAACCCAAGCAGATTACAAAGGATGTGTTACATGCTGTAACAGGTTACCCCATTACTAAAAAACCAGAAGCACACAAGAATCCCTCTCGACGAGAAGTTGAAAAACTCACCAATGATGTATGGGATAACAGAGGACTTAAGGTGAACACCATCACCAATGAGGAACTAAGGTTTAGTGCATGTGTGATAGGTTACAAAATCTTTCAAGATAGCAGGCTAAAAAAAATAGCATCAACAGTAGTAAGCATAGCTTAAATTATTGTCACGAAGGGAATATAAATGTATCTATGTGAGATCCTTCTGAAGCAACTTGATGAAAATATGACAATAATCAGGTCTACCAAGACAAACACATGTAAGTTAGGCTCACTTATAATGTGTATATTCTTTTATTTTCAAGAATACTTTCCTTCAGTTGGAAAAGTGAAGTGGGACACCACCAAGCCAGTCACATTATAGATAAGTGACCTTATCAAGTCACTAGGTGAGAAATTTGATTCAATGATGATTGAATACTTCCTTGACTTCAAGGAAAAGATGATGGAGAGAGTGAGGATCCCTGAATAGTTGATTGAAAATTATAGGGATGAAATATGTTTTATGATGGATTCATATTTCACTCACATTAAACCAGATGTACCAAGGACATCCTGGTTACCACCTCTTGACTATAAAATAAACATAGATCAAGCAAAAAAATGCAATTGATGCATTGATGATTGAACCACTTGATAGTAAATAGCCAAGATTTGGAACATATGAAGAGTCAAAGTCAAAGATAAAAAAAAGGCCTAGTCATAAAGAAGATTGTCAACAAGAAAAACAAGATGGTAAAGAATACTGAGAAGATGTTGTCAGTTAATGAGGAGGCGAAAGAACAAACAAAGGAAACCGAGGAATAGGGTACCATCAATGAAGAGAAAGATGAGCAAGAATCAGATTCTGAGGCCACTAAGTCTGATGTGCCTCCACCTCCAACCAAGAAACCAAGGACCATAGTAGCTCAGGGGACAAGGAGCCAAACTACAAAGAAAGATACAACACCTCTTAAGAAAGGTCAAGTAAGGACCTATAAGAGGAAGCAGCAAACAAAGAAGAAAACACCTACCAAAAGGAGGAGAAGACTGGTCAGGACCAAGGCTGATATTGAAGACTCAAAACAGGATGAGCCTGAGGTAGAAAAGAAAAGGTTAACCCCAAGAACAATTGATGAGACTGCTGACTCAATTTCTACAAAAAGTACAATGACTGGTAGGGAAATAAGACAATGGGTAAAGCTTGAGCCTGAGGAAAAAAATAAAATAGAAGATGCAATAATCAGGGCTATGGTAAACTTCAAACATGTACCAATTGAGTTTGGTAACAAATTACCCAAACCACTAAGTGAAAGAATATCAGCATGACGGTCTTATGCTTTGAACTTTGAAAAGGAAGCAAGGGAGAGGATACTTGTAAGACTCATGCCTCCCGAATCCAAAATAGAAGAGATCAAAGAAATGATGAAAAAGAACTCAAGTAAATTTGTGGCTAAGATAAGAGCCTACAAGGTGCTACAAGGAAATTTCTTAGATCTGTACAGCATGACAGATACTAAATGGAGAAAAATTCTAGATCTACCTACAGAATCAACAAGTTGTGAGAATCAATTACTTCTCACCAACACACCTCATATAGAGGAGCAGAAAGATAAAGCAAGTCCAGAGCACATTGCTTTGGATAATGTGGATAATACTAAGCCCATTGACTTAGATAAATTCATGGATGATCTTGAAATTCAAGAAATCACTCACTATGATTCTGATAAGGATCCAAAGAAGGATGATGATGTTATATTCATATCTCTTAAGGATCAAGAAAAGAAACAAGCATTGAAGACACCAGGGAATAATGACATTGATGTTGCTGATGAGACATGGCCAGACACTTCCATCATTGACATAACAGGATTGGACCCTATAGATCAAATTCAAAAGGATGAAGATGTCACTGCTCAACAAGCTCAAACTGACAAGCAGGACACAACTCTAGATGCAGCATAGGCTAGCACACAGAATAATATGCCAGTATTGATGAAGGTCATCAATCTGCTAGAAGGAAATGAAAAATCTGTAGCAGATACAAGCATACCCAAAGACAAGGGTAATGCAGAAACAAAGGATACCACAGATGAATCAAAGGATACAACAGCAGAACAAGTTGCTACCAATGATCAGCAAGACAAGTCTACTGATCAAAATAAAGAAGGAGAAAAACAAGTAGAGAAGGAAAAGCAGAAGGAGAAGAGTGAAGAGGAAAAGATAGATGATTCACAAAGGAAAATTGAAGAAAACTCTACTAAAACACCCAAGGTTGATGAAGAGACGTCTTCACCTAACCGATAGGTGAACCCCAAGCAGAAGACACAGGAGGTTTCATCTATAAAGCCTTCACCAAGCGCCTCAGAGAAAACAAATGAACTAGCAATGGTAGTTCATACATCTTCCTATACTCAAATCTCAAGGAAAAAGAAGAGCAAGAACAAAAATCTAGTCACTCTGGATGAAATAATTGAGATTCCAGTATGTGATCCTAGAACATTGGATCCTACTAAGTTGACAAAGTATGCTAGACTTTGTGAAAGGAAAGCTATGCAGGATAAGTTGAGAAAAGCCACAAAAGAAGCAAAGGTACTTGAAGTTGTAAGAGGAATCCTTCATCAAATTATATGCTTGATATAGATGTTGATCAAACAGCTCCCATGCTTGATCAATTAGTGGTTCTTACCGATGCTATCACATCTCAAAACATAGATGTCCAAAAGGATATGGAGGCTAGACTTGAAAATAAATAGAATTCAAATTAACAGAGAAGATAAGCCAAGAAGTGGCACTACAAAAGGTGAAGCTATCTGAACTAGTAAGCACAATAGACCCCATAATGTCAAAAGCTATAGCCTTGATACAAAAATGCACGTTGGATCAACTCACCAAGGAGTATACCGATAAGATAGCACATATTGATGTTGATCTTCAAGCCAGTGCACAAGGTCTAACAAATAATGAAGAAGCAATAAAATTGCACCAATACCAGCTCAAGCAAGCTAGGAAGCCAAGACAAGATATACAAATTGCAGAAACAAAGTTCAGAGATGAGGTGAATGAGCTTCAAGCTCAACTTTTCCCAACTCTCACATTACTGCAACAACATATGACAGAGGCAAGAACACTTATTGCCACCCTAGAAATGTATGTCCTAGATAGCATTTCATGCCCAGATTGAGCTAGGGCACATGGAATTAGAACTCCTCAAAGAAAAATGGGTGAAAATGATAGAAGATATCAAGAACAGTCACTCCCACATTCTTGACACTCTATAAGTTACACATTTTTGTCACATTGTTTACAACTTATAAGTTGTACATTTTTGTCATGATTATCAAAAAGGGGGGAAATGATATGTACAGTCAGTCAGTAAAAAGGGGGAAATGAAAGGAAGAAATGATATGTACAGTCAGTCATTAGAAAGAGGAAGAACAAAAAGGGGAATGTATAGTAGAAAGGCAAGTATACATGTCATATACTTATACTATACTGATGCATATAGTTAGGTGGGAGTCATATAATGACAAGGATATATACATGGTGTACATACTAAACACTTTAGTATTATGCACATATCAGTTTTTGGTAATAATGTCAAAGGGGGAGATTGAAGACATTATATTTTGCCATTAGTATATGCAAGGAAAAACATGATAAACACCATCGATTTATACTACACTAACAAATAGGGCACAACACTACCTGACAACATGGTTATCGATATTTCCAAGTACAAAGCATCCTGATGTAACACTATTCAATGTTACACGATGACAGAAAAGACAAAGGAACCCTACAAGTAACCAACAGTGCAACCCGACGAATCAGTCAAGAGTGGAACCTAACAGAAGAAGGGAAACTGACGATAGGTTCAAAGAAGGAACACCGACAGACTTTCAGTTCACACCAATGATCAAGATCCGATAGTCAATTACATCCCGCAAAAATTGGATCTGACTTTCCACGTCAGATAAATCACTAAAGTTTTATATTTAGCTTCTTGAATTGTTTTAAATCCATTATGTGAGGGAAAAGCAATGTAATTTTTATTTTTTTTATCATTTTAATTTATTTAAAACATGCAAACTAAAGGATCAAGGTCAAGTTGTATACCTTGGATCTAGACTTAACATTGTATTGCATGATTCTAAAATAGGTCAAATAACTTGTATAAATAGATGCTCAATCAAATTGTGAATATGTTGTTCGATGATGATTATAGCCACTGAGAGCATCTAAGAATTCGACAAGAGAATTCATGTAGCATCACAGACAAAGATCAAATCAGTTTTCAAGAATAGAACAAAGGCTACCGACAAGCAAGAAAAGGTATTAATCAATCACTATAGGTGATATTCATATACTGTAAGCTTTAATGGATCTATAATCAGAAATTATAGATTGCATATAGTCAGGTCAAACATATTGTACACATTCTAACAAGTGGGGTACACTTAATAAATCCTTTCAAGGAAGGTGGACTTAACAGTCCTATTGTAAATCTCTTAACCGAGTGCACACTTAACAGTGTTGCTAAAGCTCTTAACAGAGTAGATCCTAATAGGTCTCCACATTAATACTCCTAATAGGGTAGATCATCAGAAGTGATCAAATTGTAAGCCGTAACCGACTCCCTTCCATTCTGCAGATAGTGAAGTTTTGTGGGTGCCATCCCCACCGCAGTGTTTACTTCCTAACAGGAGTTTTCTGCGATATCATATCTTGTGTTATGTGTCTATTACTTTCATGAATGTTTCTATGAATGTTTCATACAATTAATTTTATGAATTAATACTACATGCATAAGAAAGAACATCAGATTTGGTCGGTAATACAGTAAAGATTGATTGCTAATGAACAAAGGTGAAAAGTGTTAAAAATTTTAGAGGTATTGATTCACCCCTCCCCTCTCAGTACTACTTGCCATTAATCCCAACAGGAAAGGCATCCAAGAAAAAGGGAAAGAGGCCAATGGATACCAGTGCTCAAACATTTCCATACCCAAAAAGGTAGAGGGTGGAAGAAAAAGAGCAATAGCAAGATGATATCTATTCCCCTTCTCAGTCTCCCCTGCATATGGATGATCAAAGCATTGCTGAACAATTGGTAAGGATGGGAAATACTAGACATATTTTTGTCATAGCCTAGGAGTTACAAGAGGGGGTGCCAGAGGCACCCAAGCATGTAGCATTAGATCTTAAAGTAGAAGAATTTGTTGGAAAGGAGTTGGATCCTATAACCAAACAGGCCAGTGATGAGTTTTTATCTGATGATGAATTTGTTAAAGCCAGGACTTTCATCCAATTCATGTGGAGATTTCACAATGGTGAATTCAAAGGAAAATGTCAAAAGTTGCAAGAAGGTCAACCTAAAAGAAACAGGGAAGACATTGAAAAGGAAGTAAAATAGGAGATGATGGAAAAATTTGATAAGATCACCCCTGAAGAAGGCAAGGAGTTAGTGAAGAAAGAAGGAGTCCTCATCGTACCTCAATGGGATCTTGTTGATGCCATCATATTTGATGTTTTAATAAAAGAAGCCAAACTAGTGCACACTAGTGGGACATCAATTAGTGCCAAATTCAGTGAAGATCATGCAGCACTGGTGATATGGTCTCTGAAAAGGAAAGATAAAAAGAGAACTGATGAAGGTGATCAGGATGAACACACAGGAAGTCTTGTGGTGAAAAGAGTATCAGACACCTCAGGGGTAGAAGCAGCTAACCTCACTTTGGAAATAGAAAAATTGAGCTTAAAGGTAGCTAAGAAACAAGAAGATGAACTCAAGAGCCTAAGGTAAAAATATGAGGTCGTCATGAAGGCATATAACGATGAGAGGATCAAGTCCATTGAAAAGGATAATAATATTTCCTTCCTTGAAGGAAAGCAAACAATTCAGTTTGTACCTCAAAGGATGATCACACAAGATCCTCACCAGCCATCATCATCAAGCCCAATCATAACTTACCCTCCTTCTCATGCACCATCAAATCCTACCACACAAGAAGAATTGGAACAAGAGAAAGCAAGATTGATTGTTGAAAGAACTGAGTTGGAGAAATCAAAGGAGTGGGTTGAACAGTCTGCAACATTTAAAGAAGTAGAGGCCTAGGTAAAACAGAAGTATGCTAACAAGATACATAATACCCTTAGGCATTACACTCATGAATTAGTTCCTACTGCCATTTATTCACAGGGGAAGAAAATTGTTAGCATATCGAATGAATATAATGTAGATAAGGAAAACTGGGATCAAATGGTTAATAGATGAAAGGGAAAGAAAGGAGAATTTAAATTCTTTCATACCACATTAAAGAAGAAAATAATGTTGACATTGTCTTGACTGGTACTTATAAATGTGTCAAATTACTGATGGACATGGATATAAGAAGGAGCATCATCATCAGGAAGATAATGGCTTTGAAAAAGGAATATTCAAAGGACCGATATGAGATGTTTCCCAATATTTTTAAGAAGAATGGTTATCTAAAAAATGAACCATTATGGCACAAACAAATGAATGAGGCATTTTCAATAAGAACCAATAACATAATTACTCTAGAAAGTACACTGTTGTTTGTTCAAACTATTGAGATAGTCGGTAAAGCCAGAGCATTTTTTGAATTTTGGTTAGAATAATTTGAGAAGGCAAGTGTCAACTAGAAAGAGATTAACAACATAAAGGATGAGGTCATTAACTTCGCCTGGCCGAGTGATGAGGTGTATACCTCCTTGAAGGACATGTATATTATGGTTGATCAAGAAGAAGGTGACAATATGCAAATGGACAATTAGGCCCAATGGATTGGATGATACAAGTAAAGATAAAAATCCTACATCACCAATATCAAAGACAACAGACTCCAGGTGGCAGCTTTCAAACAACTTTGAAGCAGTTACAAGTACCAAGCGGTCAGGAGACAAAATTTGTTAAATATCTATTGTAACAAAAGTGGTTATCACTTCATTAGCTATTTTTTCTTTTTACTAAGTCATTTGTTTTTTCCTTATTCGAAATGATCTGTATCTTGTTGCAATCCTATTCTATAAAAGGATTCCCAAGATCATTGGAAAGGGCTGAAAATTTTTGGATTGTAAACAATTTATAAATTTTTCAGTCAAGAGGGGAAATATAGTATAATTTTTAATAGATAGTTGTAACAAATCAGAAATAAAATCTAAGAGATCTTTTGTAGGTTATTGAAGAGGTTATCTCTGAGTACTTTTTGTATACTGGAATAAGATTTTATGAATTTAATACAAAGATCCAGATTCCAATCTCTCATGTGTTATGTGTCTTGTGAGTTATGAATTTTCTGATTCATTAGCATAGTTTTCTCTGTGTTTATGTACTTGTTTGAGAGTTCTGATCTAGGATCAAATTAAATTAGGCTCTGATTAATGCATAGATTCATTTTACACATGCTAGGATTCTATTAGTAGTAGGGGTTTGGGATAATTGTATTATGATCTAATTTCTTTGGTGAATATTGATTTCAGTATACTGTATCTGAGTCATAATATAGCCCAATGGATAAAGCACTGATCTAAAGCTGACAAGTTCTATATTATTGCATATCTAGTTGCATATTGGTTGTGTTTACCTATAAACAAACATTTAAATCCATTAATTCTACATTTTTGTAAGTTTGTTGTGAATTCTTATCTCATGCTCCATTTCATTGTTGATGTTCAATGGATAATTAGCCAATTATCTAGTATCTACCAGTTATGATGAGTCATTTTGAGATCACTGCTTAATAGTACCTGTACGCCTCTCTCTCCAGTTTCCCACAGCTTTCCAAGGGCGGGGGTTAGTAGCCAAGGTTCACAAGTGAATGCAAATCAAGTACGCAATAACTACTAAACGAATAACAGAAACGTGAGCAATAAAATGTACAAACAACAAAAAGGAAGACAAACGAATGCAAACCCTTCGATGCTTGAAGCTTCTATTGTTTCTCTCTACTCCTTCCAAAATGTTGTTCTTGATGCTCAGTATTGGTTGGGCAGCGTCTATGACTTGAGAAGCGTCAAGAATTTGATAATTGCAAAGTGTGTGTGATCGCAAGATAGCTTGAATGTTGACAGAGTAATGGCGATTTAAGCTTGAAATCCTGGATCCTTCAAATGGTTATGAAGGGTTTATTATATAGGAATTGGTGATGAAATGAGTGGTTGA
>MU224354.1:1529208-1580929 GCA_018584345.1 Thuja plicata | reverse complement strand
CTAATTATGAGTTACCTTTTTGAACTGAAGAGGTGGGTGAAGTTACCCATGTGAACTGGAGAGATGGGTGGAGTAACCCATGTGATGTAATTGGAGTTATCTCTTTGAAAATAAATGAATATTTAATCCATTTATTTATTAATTGTTTTCAACATGTGAGATAATTGAATTCTTTTTAATTAAGAATTGCTTTATTTGATGAAATTAAATTAATTTAATTGGAAGAATTAATTAGTAAGTTTAAATATTTGGATTTAAACTATAGGAAATTGAGTTTAATTAATCAATTAATGGTAATTAATCAATTAAAGCTTAATTAATTAAATAAAGTTAATTATTTAATTAATTTTGGGGATTGGATTAGATGATTTGAGAAATGAATTTTAGAAGAAAATAGATTATTAATTAATGATTAAGAAACCATTAATTAATAGATGAAAATTAGGGTTTTTAATGTAAAGTCGCAAGCCTATCCATTTTAGGGTGTCTACAGTACCATATAAGACATATCAGAGGGTATTATAGGGTATCCCCCCCTTGGTGTAGCATGACCTAAAGAGTAGAATTATTATGAGAGTGCTTGTTAGTTGGTCATTTTCTTGCATGAACAAATATTTGGAGGCGGCTCCTCTATAAAACAGTCATAAGAAGAAGAGGTTATTGTTGTTTTTATTGCAACATAAAAAGAAACCAACAAACACTATGGAGAAAATTAGGGACAAATGTTTCACTATCATCTGCATATCACCCATAGTATGATGGTCAGAAAAAAGTTATAAACAGGTGCCTTGGCAACCTTTTGAGATGCCTTACCCAAGAACATGGAGCCACTTGGGATTCTATCATAGCCCAAGCAGAGTTCTCATTCAATGATTTAGTCAATAGGAGTACTAGCTTGACTCCATTTCAGATTGTATATGGTACTCACCCTAGAGGGGTATTGGAACTCAGAGACATCAAACACATGGATTAAAGAAGTTTCATGGAAAAAGACTTTGCTAAAGTAATGAAGAACATCCATGAACAAGTGCAGACCAAACTGTAGCATACCACTGAGAACTATAAGGAACAAGCTGACAAAAAGAGGAGAGACTTACAGTTCAAAGTGGGAGATTTGGTGATGATTCACCTCAAGAAAGAGAGACTACCCAAGGAGAAATATACAGACCTTATGATGAAAAATCTTGGCCCTTTCAATATTTTCAAGAAATTTGGCAATAATGCCTGCAAGATTGATCTACCTTCCCACATTGGTTTATCTCCTATTTTTAATGTTGTAGATATCTATGCTTATAAAAGTGTTTTTAGTACTGATGATCTTTCAGGTACTTCAGAGCCTCCTACACTCCAACCACTCAAGGAAATTCCCCAAGAAACTCCTCCTGAGATTGAAAGCATGCTAGATAAGAGAGTGAACAAGAAGACTAGGAGGGCCACCTACTATGAGTACTAGTCAAATGGAAAAATCAATCCATTGAAGATGCTACCTGGTTGACCCCTGAAGACATTCTGAAGACAGACCATACACTTGAAGACCTCCCAACTCAAGAGACTTGAGTTACTTTTTCCATGGGGAGTATGGTGTAGGGCATCTCATGTAGTTTCTATTTTAGTGTTAGTTTGGTTGTAATAAGGTATGAATCCTTTGGATCACCCTAGTGTGTGTATGTGTGGGTCTATTTTGTAATTTGAAGGACCCTAAGGTAAGTTATAAACCTTAAGGGTGCCTGAAACCATGTTAGACCAAGTTTAGTTTCTTTTGGTCAATTTAGTCCTTAGGTTGATTTGTATGTTTTGAAGCCTTAGTTAGGTTCTTTTCAGGTTTTATATCACTCCCACAACCTTGGAGGTTGGTAGTGTTGGCAGCTTTCTCAAAATAGAAACTTTGACAAATGTTGCTAAAAAGTTGTCTTTTTGCAAAATGTTGCATGAGCAACTTTTGCAAAATGTTGCTCGAGGAATGACAAATCAAATGGAAATGGCCACACCAACTTCTTGGAGCATCTATAACACCAATAATATGGTATTTTGTGTCCTTATGACTTTGAGGAAAGTTATAAGTTGATGTGTATGGATGTTGATGTTCAGAGAAGGAAATAGGAGAGTTTTCTAAGTTATTTGGTGTGTGTATGGCCTACTACAGATTCATTTGGTGAAAGAAGTTGTAGAAATTTGTGATGTTTTGAGTTCCTTTAACATTCCAGTTGGTTTCATTCATTTTTGTGAATTTTCATAAGAGTTAGAGATTTTTTTTTGTCACTGTCTGAGAATCCCTAGTTTATTGGGTCTGCTCCAAAGACGTGATCCTAACTTGGGATTGATCAAGTGGATTTCCTCAGCCACTTGGGAAATACAAGTTACGATCATGCTTTTTAAGATTCCAAAATCTCAAAAGCTCAATGATGGTTCTACAATTTTTAAGACAAAGCCCTAGGCTAATTATCTCTATGTAATTAGCTTGGTTTTTAAGTGCAGTCACATGCATGTGAGCTATATGGTTGGAGAGGTCAAACCAATGGTGGAATTAGATCATTTTTGGATAAAGGAAGCTTTACAAGTCCTTATGTTCATTATGTGAACCTATTGGTTGTATTTCTAGTTTTTGTAGTCTACCACAAAAACACAAAAATTTTGAAGTCCTCAATCATATTCATGCTTAAAAGTTGAAAATCTTGTCTAAGAGTTGTCAAAATTCCTCTGCAAATGATTATCTTCAAGTAAAAAATCAAGAAAGAGTGCAAAAACCCTAAACCCTAGGTCAAAATTTCATGCATATTCAAGAAAAACCCTAGTTCATTGAAATTCTTTCTATTTTGTTGTTACTTTTTCAAGAAACCTGACCACTTAGGTCATGTGTCATATTTCGTATCATTTCACTTAAGTCATGAAGTCTCTTTGTAATCTAAGAATATTCTTTTTCTTATCGAGACTTGGTGATTTCCTTTATGTCGGGTTGTCTCTTTTAAAATCAAATATTCTTCTAGTCCTTGTGAGATTGCACACATGTCATAGATGCAGATCTTGATCCTGCGATTGGTGGAGAATCTCTTTAGAAAATTAGAGTTAAAGAATTTCTTTAGTGACTTTAAGATTGCTCAATCGCGTTGTCTCGAAAGGTAATCAGAGTTGCAAGCTTTATTTAAAGGTTAAGTTTGAAATTTCATGCAGTCGCGTTATTGCGAAGAGAAAAATGAGTTTAGTCAAAAGATAAAAGATTAAGTGATAGCCGTTGATCTAAGTTTAAATCATGTGGTGGTTGCAAAGTCTCCATGAAAACTCTTGAGTTAAGAAAACTATATGTGACTTCAAGTTTGCTCAGTCGCGGTGTCTCGCAGAGAAACTAAAGTTAAGGAGGTGGTAAAAGTCCTTTTAGTCGTGAGATCTCTTTTGGAATCCATGGTTAAGTTTAAACTAAAGAGATTAAGTGACTGTCGTCAGATGAGAGAAAGATCTTGTGGCCAGCGTGAAATCAAGATGAAAAGTTGTAGATAAGTGAAAGATAGAGAGATATCACGACTGCCATCTGATTTGAATAAAATATAGTGGCTGGCGTTAAATCAGGAAAGAAATCATGAGTTGGAAAAATCTTAAAGTGACAGTGAGATTCAATGAGTCATGATATCATGATAAGAACCATGGTTGAAGAAGAGTTCAGTTAAAGTTTAAGTTAGTTTTCTAGTGAAGATCTTAACCGTAAAAAAGAAAAGATCCTATGGATGGTGTGTAGTCACTTTAGAAAGCCAAAAGTTCTGCAAAGTTATAGAGATTCAAAGATCATAAGTAATATTGAGACACGTGGCTAGTCATTCGAAGACTTGAGTTAGTCGGGAAGTCTCAAAGAAAACCCAAGGTAAAGATTTTCTTTCTATGGTCCATAGAGACTGCTTGAGTCATGAGGTCATGAAGTAGACTGTACTTAATTGAAAAGAAAATGAGATTATGCATGAATCATTAGATTAGAAGCAAGATCTATGGTAGTCATGAAGTCTCAGTTGAAAATATGAAAGTATAGAAAGCTAAAGAGATTAAGCGCAATCCATCTGATTAAAAGATGATCATGTGATAGTCGCACAATCTTGAAAGAAATTTAGAGTAAAGGAAATCTTAAAGTGACAAGGAGATAACACAGTCATGTAGTCTCTAAAGTAAATCCAAGGTATAAAATGAGTTATTAAATCTATAGTCACCCAGTCTCAAAGAGAATAAGAGTTAAGCAATTTCATATCGCGATTAAGAGGTAATCGTTGATCTGAAGGATGATCTAATGGTTGTCATTAAGTCTCAATAGAAAATTGAAGTTAGAGTTAACTCTTCATGATAATGAGATCACTCAGTTGCTTTGTCGCATAAGGAAACCATGGTAAGATCAAGGTAATATGTGAATTTTTCTCCGTGCCATGTTAACAGTTGATAGCCAATAAGAATGAAAGAGTTATGACAACGTGTTTCAAAAGATTGCTAAGTTTTTCTCAAGGATCCAATAAGATCAAATCTTGATCTCTTTTTGAATTTAATAAGGTTTTTAATATGAAAATTCATCATTTGAATTTATCATCTGTCAATTTGAAATGTCACGGCTAGGAGCTAGAATTCATTTCACAGCACACAAGAGTAAAGACACAAAAGACTGAATTGCAAATCCATGAAAGAGATTGGTGCATTTATTGGCATTACCGTTATCATTATATCTTACCAGGTTTTCAAGAATCCAGAGCTCATAATTTGCATCAGTGCTTTGGATTTGTAGTGAGAACAGAAAAATTAAGGTCTACAGAGTAAGCAGTGAAGATTTTAGTTCAAAATTCAAAAGTGTGAATTATCAGTGTTGAAGGTTGAAGATTTGAGTTGATTCACAGTAAGAAGTAAGGGTTTGTAGAATATTTGTTTTAATACTGGTAAAAGAAAAGGAAATCTGATCAATGACAAGTTATACTAGGAATCATGAGCAGAGCAGTAAGTGTTACATCTACCAGTGGAGTAAGTAGGGACGATGATGATGCGAAAGGAAAAAGGAATTATTCAGAAGAATTTATACAACTGCTCCCTAGCTCCAATCGAGGTAAAAAAGTAAATGATGAATTTTAGGGGATAATTTTGCATATATAAGAGATGCCAAGACACCAGATTGTTCTGGTTACCATTTATTTAGTTATTTTTATAAGAATAGTGATGGCCCAATGCCTATTTCAAACCCTTGGACCAGTGGACTAGAAAAACTAGTTGTACTTGATGTGTTCATTGATGTAGACCTGATCCTAGAATTAGATAGTAGATATGATATTGTATCCAAGTCCATCAAAAGGGATGATGAAATTGTCTTGGTAACCCTAAAATGAGCTTCTTTTATGAAAGCTTTTGATATTTACAACCCCTGTTCTACAGAGATTAATTTGAAAGCCCTAGCTGCCAAGTATACCAAGGAGGCCCCTATTGTAGCTAAATTGATCTAGACCCACACACCAAGGGGAACCATAAATTATATTTCCCCTATTCCAAGTGATCCATCATCGTATTTCTGCAAAGACCTAGCTTTCTACATGAAATATATATCTTATGCCCTATACAAAGTCTTAGGAGTTGACAGCGGGAGAGAAAGGGTATCATCAAATATGCTGATGATAATCCTAGAATTACAGGGCCCTTATGTGAGTACAGACTATGATTACATACAATTTTAATTGATAAAATGCATCAAGGATTCCTTGATATTTAGAACAAGGTAGGAAGCCCTAAATTCCTACATTACTCTTTGTTGATGCACCTCATCATGTTTTACAATTTCCCTATTTTGGAACAGTCCAATTTATAGCTTAGAAGATTCTATCATGGACAACAGAACCCTGTACAATTATGGTTGAGAGTGTGGAATTACACCTCCAAGGAGCAATAATTTTTTGCTTTTGAGAATTGGGTAGTTTACCCATTGTTGAGTAATTTGGGAGTAGATATGATAAGACTTCCAGTGAAAGTGTTGCAGTTATTGAGACCTTGTTAATTTGTTGACAAGTGGAATGGTGACCATAACTGGGGTGACTTATATTGTCACCAGAATTTTACATTAATCAAAGTGTATGGCTGTTCACAGCCACCACATATTTTTCCCTACAGAGTGCCACCAAGAATTTCAATAATGGATTTTCTGTGGCAACTCATGTTAACAGACAGAGAGCACCTAGCATCTCACAGAAAAGGAACTTTCACTCCTAGGTAGTTCGTTGCCTCAGATTTTACAATTGGAAAGAGGGATTATGACCCTATTAATGGATGGTTATGGCATTATAGGATGAATGTTGCCTTATACAAATATATTGATACAGAAGGATTCATTGAGAGTGCCAAGAAATTCTTGACATCTTCCATCCCAATTACCAAGAGGCATCAGTCATGTGAGGAAGAGGATTTAATAAGAAACATCCTTGAAGAGGGTGTAATTGCATCAAGGTTATCTAAGTACCATGATTTAATGGAGCTGGAGAAACAATTAAAGAGGAAAGGAATCTCATTTGGTGGATTTTTCCCAGGATTTCCCTACTTGCAGAAATTAGAGAAGATGATTGAAAATCATAGCTTACTTCGCAATCAAATTGAAGATCGTATTGATGACAAGGACAAAGGGCCCAACAAGCAATCATCATCAGAGTATAGCAGTAGCTACTCCATCCATAGTCCACCACCCCAAGATCATCCACCTCAAAATGAGGAAACATTATTGATTTAACAGTAGAACAAGAGGCTGAGGTGGATATAGAGCCCCCACAGAAAAAGAAAAGAATAGAAGTAGGGGAGCCCTCTGTAGCTAAGACCCACAAGAAGAAAAAAGACAGAATTGGTTCCCTATTCGCAGGGACAAGTGCATATGATCATCAACTAAGGAATTTGATAAGAGAAGGCAAGAAAAAGAGGGAGGATATTGATCATAATGTAGAAATGCCTCTTATCTTATGCCAAGATGAAAGAGAATTACAAAAGGAAGAGTTTCTAAAGGATGATGAATTCATCAAAACTAAGGAGTTTAAGGAATTCCATATATAGGCAAAGAAAGAAAAATTTGCAGCATAGCTGAAGTCACAAGGAGGAGAGGCAATTACCAGTGAAGCATTACAAGCCCTCCAAGCATATGATCAAAAATCTGAGAGTTTAACTCCTGATGAAGCTAGGAAGCTTGTAAATTCCAGTGGCATGCTCCTAGTAGAGGGATGGGACTTGGCCTCAACATTTATAATAGATCAAATAAGGAGACAATTTGATGTCAAGATTTCTACTCATATCCAAATAGGAGAAATGATAAAAAGGGTTTGGATATTACTCTAAGTCTCAAGCCCTTGCAATGTGGTCTCTTGCTCCAAAGAACCAAAAGCCATCACTAATAAATGTTCAAGAGAAGATGGAAGGAGACAAGATAATTTGGTTAGTACACAATACAGGAGACCTAGAAATATATCAGGCATTAACACATTTTTCTCACTTGAATGAGGCAAAGGCAACATAGATGTCTGATAGATATCAGAAATTATTTGATGAATCAAGCCTGATTGTCGAGGATAGAGAGTTAGGTCTAATAAAGATCAATGCAATGGAAAATATAAGTGCAGACCTAACTTAGAAATTTCAAGAGATGGTTGAGGTTGCCCCTACAGTACCAAAAGAAGGAACATATGTTGAGATTCAAACAGAGGATACAAAGTATGTTGCAACAGAAACAGAGCAGGGAATTAGTGAACATAATAATGTTGTTTTAGGAGCATTAATGGAAATTTTGCAGCATAGAATAGATGTATTAAAGGATAAAGTGGATATAGTATATGGTGCCTATGGAAAATTTATAGGCCTACAAGTTCAAGTCAATAATTTTGTATCAATTTTGAACCCTTATTATGCAACATGGTCAGTGAGAACCGATTTATTTGAGAGGTTAGCATCATTGCAACCACTGAGATCAGATTTACCAGAAATAGTAACCCGGGTTGGGGAGGAGATAGAACAGATAGGGGTAACCTTGTCCTTTTTTAAAGGCAAGGATAATCAAATTGAGGCCATAATTAATATGTGTGGGCCTGACTGCAATAGATTTGTGCCATCAATAAGGTCAGAAGATAATCAAATCAAGCCACTAGGGGTATGGAGCACAAAATTTGACACTGTATTACCTAGTAAAGAGGTGTATGTTCTGACAAAGGAGAATTAGATATGGAAAGATATAACAAGATTCTAGATGTATCCTTTAAGGTAGAAATAGATTACAACAAGTTCATAACAGATGTCAAGAGAATTACAGATGCAAGGTGAGAAAGACAGAAGACACAATTGGAGAATATTCAGAGCTTTGAATGGACAAAAGAAGATGATGTCACAGCATGGAATGTTTTAACAAATCCCAAGAAGAAAAATCATGTCACTGTTGACCTGGATATTATCGATGAAGAATATGAGGACACATGGCACCTGCTCTTTGAGCACAGGAAGGTTAGTCATCTTGAAGACTAGTGTAAATTATCCTGTAATGGTGGTCACTAGGTCTCGCTACAAATATCAGAGGCTATCCTGAACACATAGAGACAAAGGTGCCAGTAATCACAAGAAGACAAGATCCAAATCAGATTTCATTCTTCATTTTTGTCCATCCACCGCTTCGTCTTTTCTTGTCTTTTATCTTTTCTATGTTTTTAGGGTTAGGTCTTAAACCATCCGAAGCTTGTTGCATCCTTACTTATTAAGGATTCCAGGATGGTTTTAGCCTATAAATAGAGCATATTGTAACTTTTTGAAAGAGGATGGAATATAATTACAAGGCAGACTACTACAATTTTGTCCGACCCTCTGTACTTCTAGTCTATTGAATGTATTTTGAAGCAGTTAGACATTAATAAAATACATTGTAATCTCTTTTTTATATCTGGTGTTGTCTCTTTTATCTTTGTTCAAGCTTTTATATGTTTAATTGTAAGGCATTTAAATATATCAACTGCAAGGTAGTTGTGCAATCATTTGTGAGGTCCTTAAAGGAAGGAATAATTCTTTCAGGTGATCCCAGGAAGTTGAATATTGATATTAAGATATGATAACAAAGTTGTATAAGTACGTGGATAGTTTGTAATGCATTCTATCTAGGTTGCATCTAGTAGCTGAATTTCTGGTTTTTGGATGCTTAAAAACACGCACAATCAAAAACCAGAAATTCAGCTGCTAAATTCAATGGATTGTGGAAATCTGATCGATTTAGGTTGCATCTATTTTCATTAGTCATCTAATTGTGGATTTGCATTCAAGATTGACTCTGTTTCCCATAGGATCAGGCATTGGTTTATAGTTTTGCAAGTAATTGTTCATCATCCAATATTTAAGAACAATCAATCAAATTACATTACATTCATAAGAAATCAAACATTTACAAGTAATTGTATTCATAGAGTATACAATTCAGTTTACTGATTCCTTCAAGAGAGAATCAATAGGTTGACCCTCCTAAGTTCAGAGAACTATAAAAGGAAGAAGAAGAATGAGAATCCTTATCACATTGCTATTTGCTATTGTCAAGATAATAGTTTGGCTTATTAAGCTCTGTATCAGGTTAATCACAGTCATCTACATAGTTTTCTATTTTTTGTTATATTAAAAGGCATTCAGCAAACTAGTAAGAAGACCTAATCCACTATAACTAATACTACAAGTCAATAATCATTTAAAGGTAATGCATGCCTGAGTCTATGGATCTCAAAAAAGAAGTAGGATCTTATCCAATCCTCATCAATTAGGCTTTTCTCTCATATAATAAATTAGAAATATATAAGAGCAAGCATTTATACCATTTTGAAAACATACTTGCAAGAAAAATCCCTAACAAATTGGCAACTCTGCTTGGGAGTTTAAAAGTTGTATTCAGAATACTTATGGTGTTTAAAAGTTAAATCAAGTTACAGTTGAAGTTTGATAGTTTAGGTCATCCTTGTAGTATTCATATCTCCCAAACTTGTGTTGGGTGGTGACTCTAAAAGAAAATCTCTGTAATCAGTGCAAAAGTGAAACATTTATATCAATATGAATACTAGGTCAAGAATGAGAGATAATCCAGAAGTTGAGTTGGACAGTAGGATCCCAACTACTTCAAGAACTAAGATGTCTTGGAGAGAGAAGAAGAACCAAGAAAACATTAATGACTCTTCTCCAAGAAATGAAGAGAATAACACTAGAAGGAAGGATACAAATCAGTCTAGTCATGAGGGGAACACCTCAGAGTACGAAGAAGCCCCAAACCTTGGATTAGAAACATATGCAATTACTACTACTTCTAGTGAAAGAGAGGGAACTGACACAATTAGCTCAGACTCTGAAGTTCCTTCGGATGATCATGCTAAGGAGGAAAGAATCTTCACGAGGCAGTTAGCCCTTATTCAGTAAAAGAAAAGGGAAAAAGACCATAAAAAGAAAAAACATGAGCAAAAATATGTTGATAAGTTTAGAAGAAGATATCTAATACATCAAGATACAAAAAAATATTGAGAGGTCTCGCAGAGACCAAGAGACTCCAAACACCCACAAAGGTTTAAGTCCTCAAACTTTTAAAGATAAAGTAAAAAAGAAAGTTACTGAAAATGAAGTTAAGGAACCAAAAACCCATAAAATCCTAACTGAACAAATGTCTAAGCTAGACATTGACCTTGAAATATAAAGAAGGGAGAAAGAAACTATGGTAAAGATGATGGAGAAAGCAGAAGCTGAAACTGCTACCTTGGAGATGAAGAAAAAGATTGACTTTTTGCAATCTTCCAAATATTCTTATGTTAGTGGTGAAAATACTACATCTTCAAAGGCCAAGGTAACTTCTTTCCAGGAGGATGAAAAATTTCAAAGGAGGCCATTGCACACATAAAGGTACAAGAAATTCACTTTTATAGGCATTTTTGGTTATCCTAATGTAGTTACTAATGATATTGGAGAAAAACTCCCTATGTTTTCAGGAAACAATGTCATTTCTTGTGAAGTTCATTTAAGAAAATTCATAGATATAATAGATGATTTAAATATTAATCATGAAGATGTCCTTATGAATTTATTTGTTCAATCTCTAGTAGAAGATGCTAGGGAGTGGTTTAGAGGATTGTCTAATGGTTCAGTTGCATCTATGGATGAACTAATAGATTTGTTCGAAGACCAATATGGTGACAAGACCAATGAAGGGTTCTTGCTAAATGAATTCAATAATATAAAAAAAAAATTCAATGAGGAGGTTACTGAATTCAATACAAGATTCCAAAGGGATATGCATAAGCTCTTTCAAAAAATCAAGCTAGATGAAAAGGTATGTTTGGCTACATACCTAAATGCTTTTGATTCAAAAATGGGTTACGCACTTAGAGATAAAAACCCTAGAAGTCTCATAAATGCATAAAAGATAGAAGTAAACATATAAATGAACATAAGGGTATCAGGAAAAATGGGCAGAAGAGATGATGCTAGTAGGAGCAAAGAACTTGAGTATAAAGAGTACAAAGCTCCACAGAACAATATACCATCTTATAACAATAACTATAACCCCCAAAATAGGATGCAGAATTACCCCTATGGTACTCAGTTCAAGGATGGAAACCCTATTGCTCCACCTAGAAAAGATAAACCAGAAAATAGGACCCCTGACCCATTACATAAAAATGTTGTGAATATGTGCAGTGACACTTACTGGTGTGAGGTTTGTCAGGCCCCACACAACCCCGATTTTTGTATTGTAGCCTTAGACATCATTGCTAATGAAGAGCAAGAATGTAAAGAAGATGAGCTATGTGATCACAACATATGTGATATGACTAATGCATATGCATGCTCTAATGTAGATTCAGAAGAAGAAACTGAGAACCATGACATGTATGGTTCACAAAGAAGAACAGAGGTATATCACCAACAAGTACTATCTGACGGTGATGAAGAAGAAGTTGATGATATAAGATGTAATGCACATAATAGTGAAGGCCCTACTACTATAAGAAAACCCTCTGAGGAAGAAAAGGCTGGAATCACTATTGATCTAGTGAACAAAGCAAGAAATAACTACCATTTAAGAAATAGAGTTGTGGGTAATGTTGGTAGTCAGCCAGCGGGCATTTTTATTAAAGAAAATAAGATAGATGCCAAGTATGTACCAAAAAGAGATGGACTTGGGGAAAATTTAAAGAAACCTAAGGTCAAAATAGTAAACAAATCTAGTGATCTGAAATATGTACATGTAGAAAAAGCTAAAGTGCTAGAAGCAAGTTCTTCCTCTCCCAAAGTTGAAAATAAGAAATCTAAGAAGGAAGAACCTGCTATGAACATTCAAATAGAGGAAAATAATATCATTATAGAAAAACCTAAAACCTCTGATGTGAAATATACTCCAGTAGACATGGGCCAGTGTTTATCTCAGATGACTGTAAAGGTCCCATTCCTAGAAATGATGAGGATAAAAGAACACAAAGAAAAAGTCTTGTCAGTGTTAAATAATGTATCAACAGTAAAACCTCAAAAAATAGAACATATTGAAACGAAATTTAACAATAAGAGAAAGGAGCCTGAGGGGATGATTTCTGAGATCCCTCATATTTACCTAAACACAAATACTTCTACAGGGGTTGTTGACCCCTTTTGCTTAACATTGGTAATAAATGGAAATATGCTCAAAAATTGCATGATAGATTCAAGAGCATCTAATACAGTCATGCCTGCAGAAATCATGAGATCCATGGGATTGCAAGTAGATACTCCTCGTGGGAGGTGTCAAGCAATGGATTTTGTATGCCTCTCTTTCATGATTCATGGTTCCCAAGCTTTCCAAAGGCGGGGGTTAGTAGCAACGGTTTACAATGATAGAAATCCAATACACAAAAGCTACTAATATGAATACTTAAAACATAACCAATAAAATGTACAAGCAATGAAAAGGAAAACAAATTAATTCAAATCCCAAAGTGCTTGAAGCTTCTATTGTCTCTCTCTACTCCTTCCGAAATATTGTTTTTGATGCTCAGTATTGGTGTGGGCAGCGTCTATGACTTGAGAAGCATCGAGAATTTGATACTTGAAATGTGTGTGTGATCGCAAGATGGCTTGAATGCTAGAACCAAAATAATGAAGTAATGGCACACAAGAGCTTGAAATCCCGGATCCTTAAAATGGTTATGAAGGGTTTATTATATAGGAATTGGGGATGATATGAACGGTTGAGATCATCCTAGAGATAGGGAGATGAACAGTTGAGATCAAAGGGAACTGGAGAAGCCATCAGTAAACTCCACCTCTTCAATTGGTAAAGAAGAGATAGAGTTTGATTGAATGAAGAGATAATTGTGAGTTACCTTTTAGAACTGAAGAGGTGGGTGGAGTTACCCATGTGAACTGGAGAGATGGGTGGAGTAACCCGTGTGATCTGATTGGAGTTATCTCTTTGATTTGATTCATTTATTTAATTAATGTTTTCAACATGTGAGATAATTGAATTCTTTTTTATTTAGAATTGTTTTATTGAATGAAATTAAATTAATTTAATTGGAATAATTTTATTAGTAAGTTTAAATATTTCAATTTAAACTATAGGAAATTGAATTTAATTAATTAATTAATGGTTATTAATCAATTAAGGTTAATTAATTAAATAAAATTAATAATTTAATTAATTTTGGGAATTTGATTAGATGATTTGGGGAATGAATTCGGAGGAAAATAGATGATTAATTAATGATTAAAAACCATTAACTAATAGATGAAAATTAGTGTTTTTAATGTCAAGTCGCAAGTCTGTCTATTTTAGGGTGTTTACATTTGCCCCTCTTTGATACAATGTGACTTTTCGCAGTGTGTCAAAGATTCTCTAATTTTGATCTTGCCCCAGCTTGCCCCAGTGCTAGTAGGTGTATTTATGCCCCCTCAACAAATTTGAGCGAAAAGTCACGACATGAGCGTTAATTTGTTGAAACTACAATTTATGAATCTGGGTAGCTGACTGATTTGAAAAACTTGTTATATTGCCCCTGATATTGATTGTCGAAGATTCCGGGGACCCGAAAGAAATTTTTGGAGTTCTGGATAAATTAGGGTTTTTTGGATTCCTTATAAGTAGCCAAGTTTGCCTCTCATTTGTAACATTGCTTTCTTGGATCTCTCGGAATCTTGGTGAGTTTGTCTTTAGCTTTCTATGTTTTTCCTCCTATTTTCGTGCGATGGTGGGCTTACCTAGTGTCACACACATTTCCGAATGAGTCCGAACGTATTAGAGGCTAGCTGGCCAGGACGTCCGGTGAGTATTCTCTCTTTGCGTGTCATTAATGCATTTATTTCTCACTTTAAATTTTTTTGTTTTCTATCAATTTGCCAAGGTTGCCTCAATCGACTGTGGTTTTGCCGCAATTGATATTAGGGCCATAATTGTTGGCTTTGCATGCCATAATTTCCTGTTGTTTACTGTATTTTCCTTTGTTGTTTTGCAATCGCATAAAAGTGTCGCAATTATTGGGTTTATTGTCGCAATTGCCTGTTTTAACTATTTCCTAGATTTGTTGGTCTCATTTCTGCTTATGCTGATTGCTGACTCTTCTCTCTATGACTGATACTAATATATTTATGATTTATTTCTGTGTGTAGTTCATTGGGAGGATTTTGCACTGCTGAGAGTCTAGACTGACGAGACTTGTATACAGGTTCCAACTCTCTGAGGATGAGAGGTCAGTGCTTAGAGACTTAGGTTTATATTGGATTTGTTACATGCCAGAGATCACAACCAATAGGGGTCTGATCTCGGCTCTTATAGAGTGATGTCATTCAGAGATATGCACTTTCTGGTTACCTACTCGAGAGTGTACTATTACATTAGAGGATGTGTACTACATTCTTCAGCTTTCGATCTAGGGTGAACTTGTTGAGTATGCCACCCATCCTGGTATTGTTGCCTTGATTGAGTTTTCTAGATTGCCCCAAGATCAGCTTGGTTTGTCTGGCGCATATGATATTCTATGGTCCTGATTTGGCTTGCGTCTCGATAGATTATCTACCTTATTAGGTAGTTTGATATGTGGCATCTTATGCCCTGATCGACACCAGCACAGATTCTCTATTGGCTTTGGTTCTGTATTACAGAGTATGGTCCGTGATCATACTATATATGCATGGGAGCCATGTATGTTGGCTCATATGCACTATCATATGTTTTACACAGCTTACCTTAATGGTAAGTCGCTTGGCTGTGGTGCTACCCTTCTACAGATATGGGTGTGGGAGCACATTATTGTGTGTCATCCCGTTGGTTCACATGATCTTCCTGCAGATAGGCCTTATGTGTTCATGTATGATGGAGAAATCATTCAGACCCAAATGGGTCAGTTTTTGTATTGGCGTCAGCAGTTGGATGTGATGCCTTATTTCATTTAGAGATCGTATAGAGAGTACCCTATTTGGGATGGAGAGGATATCCATCTTCCTTTTTTCCATCAGCGGAGATATTTGATTGGTCGTGTCACTAACCATGTACATATGATTGATTTTCACAACAATGATAGGGTGTTGCGACAGTTCAGGGAGAAACAGGATGTGTCAGATACGTATGCCTATTTTGCTCATAGGTCAAGGGATGCTTTGGTTTGGGGTGGAATCGTATCACTTGATGCTGCACAGAAAGAGTTTGCAGGATTACTTCCTATTCTATTGATATGACAATCTGCCACTATAGATGCAGGTATGTTTGTGCAATGATATTTTTTGTGTAATTCCCTTACTGCTCTCTTAGTCTATCTGCTTTATGATACTTGTTTCTTTATCTGATGTGGTACTGATATTTGAATTTGATCTTTTGTAGGCACCACTCCTCAGTATGATGCTCGGTGGGCACAGACCCATCCTATTTCACTTACAGATGTCTCTCGTCATGTTGCTAGGACTATCATGAGGAGGCATCGATAGGTATGATGAGGTAGGGGTGATCGAGACGGAGAGAGAGATGGAGGCCAAGACAGAGGTAGAGTTGGAGGCCGAGATGGAGGTAGAGATGGGGGCCGAGATGGGGGCTAAGATGGAGTACAGGATGGAGGTAGAGATGGAGGACGGGGGAGGGGAGATGGTGGTGGAGATGATCCTAGNATGAGGGGTGGGCGGAGTGGTAGTTAGAGAGTTGGATTGAGGGTCATTTTGGAGGATGAGGAGGCGATGGAGGAGGAGGCACCTTAGTTAGTGTGGAGATTATGTCAGTGTACTAGTGCTATGTTGGCTCCAAGAGAGGAGGATAGGGTGATTTTGGAGGATGTGGATGTGGAGATTGCATATATTGATATTGAGGCCTTGGGTGCCGAGAGTGTTGGTTCGAGCTCTTCCACTGGCAGTGGCAGTACGAACAGTAGTACTGGTGAGAGTTCTAAGAGTGAGGATTCTTGGGTGGTGAGGGGGAGGGGTGATAAGGGATTGGGTGATAGAGCTAAGGAGGGGGACATGGATGTGGCCATGGGAGGGATGGATGTAGATCTTGTCGATCTAGAGAGACTCACATAGCAGGTTGCTGACTTAGAGGCCAGACTTGGCTCCTCTGATGCATGTGCAGGTTGTTGACTTAGAGGCCAGGATGACTATGACAGATGCTAGAGAGAGAGAGGCTTGAGTGGAGGTCTGGTCTTTTATTGACAGTGTATAGGAGGTCTCACATCAGGATGTGTTGGACTGATACTATAGATCTGGGCGTGATGCTCAGAGAGAGATTGAGTACTAGAGGCGTCACTATGAGGTTGCAGTTTCTGTTGATCAGAGGGTTCCCAACTATACAGCCTCACAGAGATCCAGTAGGGCTCACAGATCCCAGAGATCATAGAGTAGTGGTGTTGGTGCTCCTAAATCATCACAGAGACCTGCTACTAATATGCCACCCCCTCGTCCACCTGGCCATGAGGGTGGGGGTAGCACATGCTGATTTTGTGCCTTTCGACTTTTGTACATGTACCTTTTTTTTAGTGATGTTCATTTGACATACTCTGAGGCTTATCCATTTTTTTATCCCAACACACTGATATTTATTGATATATATGTTGATTACCTTCTTTTGTTCAGACTTGTGACCATTCATTGTACTCGGATATTTTGATTTATATGAGATGCAGCTAGTGATTTGATATGATGTGCATTGGTTTACTTGCTATATGTATGATTCTACATGATTTGGTTTAGGTGATGACATGAATATGCAATATATTCTATTATGCAGACTCGTAGATGGATGATTTACTTTTCCTATGATACTGACATGTTTATGCAGGATGGTGGAAATGAAATGCATGTTTATATGAGATGCTTATGGATGCATGTAATTTATGATTTACCATGTATGCAACTGCGATGTTTTTTTCATTTTTTCTGATGCACTTTAAATGGAATGAATGCAATCTATTATGCACAAAATATCTTAGTAATGCATGTGTTAGTTAGAAGGAAGTTAGTTTGGAAATATTCTCTCTGGGATTGATTTGATAGATATGGAATGATAGAAAGGAATTTTTCTTTTTGTGGTAGATATGAATTGATAGAAAGGATGAGTGACCCAAGTCGCTGCCCCTATTTCCAATATTTGTCATCAATGCATCTTTTTATGAAATTCTGAAGAGTGTCCAATGCATCCAGATCACATACAATTTGGATACCGCCATGACCTCTTGATAATCGGAAGGAGTAGAGAGATTGAATAGAAAGAGAACTTAGTGTACCCAAATATTGACCATCTGGGTTCAGCTATGTTCCCTATTTAAAAAGAAAGAGAGCCAAAAGCACCCAAATTTGACCATCTGGATACCACTTTGCCCTCTGAATAAATCGAAAAAAGGAAACTAAGATAGAACTCCTATGCACCCAGAGTCCATCTAGGTAAAACTGTGAGCTCTTGATTCTATAAAGAAAAAAACAAAGCAAACAAGATAGAACTCCTATGCACCTAAAGTCTATCTGGATAGCATCGTGAGCTCTTGATTGCCAAAAAAGAGAAAAGACCATAGAAGCAAAGATAGAACTCCAACACACCCAGAGTCCATCTAAATAGCACTATGATCTCTTGATTATATTTGGTAAATAAAAAAGCAGATAAAAGAGAAGGAATGTCCAATTCTTTCCTAGGGTTAAGCTCAGATCGTGGAACTGCGCGGCTACTAGATAAGTGATAGCGCCTACCGCATTTATCCTAAATGATCATGGCCCTAAAACTGAAGTGAACATTCAACAGACACCAATCAAAGAAAATAATTCATGATCCATCATAGCTACTCTCCTCACTTGGTGGATCCTGGAGTAGCGTAAGAACATCACTGTGAAATATAGATTGATATCTGACCAACTGACTAACCCAGTCAACATTTTTGGATGGTTCCTTGATTCAGTTGGATTATCTCGATTGGATCGACTCTTTTGATAGGTTTGATTGGCTTGATTGCTTTGAGTGTGTCTGGTTTCAGCAATAGATGACTCATATAAGACTGACCTGTCTAGTTTTGAGCATATCCATCATTGTATAAGACGATTGATATGATTGATTAATATTGATCATTTTGGTAGCTAATCAAGCTGTGTCAGATGGGCCCAATGCTGATTCATAAAGCTCATGATTGTGACATTGATTGACATGGTGTGATCGCCTTTTGCTTGCTGATAGGTTTGATAGATTGATAAAAGTTGTGTCATATGGGCCCAATGCTAATTTGCAAAGCTTGTGATTGTGACATTGATTGACTTGGCGTGATCGCCCTTAGCTTTGTTGATAACCGAGTTGGTTTTATTGCTTGGGATTTTTGCAATTTTTTATTATTTTTGCTGAAGATTGATTTTTTCAGGACATTTTGATCTTTTTAGGATTTTTTGATGAGTTTTCTAGATTTTTTGGATTTTTTCAGGATATTTAGAATTGCCCCCTAGTCTGGTGGACTAGTACTAAACATAGATAAGTGTTTGGTGCTCAGAGGGGTTTGTGCTTCTAGATATAGCTTGGGTAGTCAGTCTTGCATTTGAAGTGTGCTCAAGCTTTTGATCTTCGAGTTCATTAATGGTGAAGCTGGATTTGAACACTTGGCGCCTGTTTGCCAAGTTTTCACCAAGGTACCTACTTAATAGCGCCTGTTTGCCAGGTTTTCACTGAGAGAGCGATTTTTGTTTCTCTTTACTTTTTTTCTTTTTTCTTTTCTTTTCTTTTTTCACCAAGGCACCTGATTGTCAGGTTTTCACCAAGGTAACATTTTGTATTTTTTGTATTTTTTTTGGTATTTTCTGGATATGTAGATAGGTGCCTTAACCATTGAGATCTCAAGCATAGAACTTCTTGAGGTGCATGATGTTGATGTATCTAGGGAGATGATCTCCTTCTAGTGTCACTAGTTGGTATGCCCCACTCTGGGTAGAGCTGATAATGACATATGGTCCTAGCTAGTTAGGCTTGAACTTTCCTAGTTTCACTCTTTCTGCTTGGTTCTTTTTATTTTCCATGAGGACAAGGTCTCCTACCTCAAATGTTTGTGGCCTCACCTTTTTAGGATAGTTCCTTCTAAGGTGATTTTGATAGCCTTGTAAGTGGTTGAAGTCATGTTGTCTTCTTTCATCTAGTAGTTCTAGTTCACTGAGCCTTGCTACTCTGTAGTCGTCATCTAAAATCAAGTTCTTTAATGATATCCTCAGGGATGGTATTTCCACTTCAAGGGGTAGGAATGCCTCTGATCCATATACTAGGGAGAAAGGAGTGGCTCCTGTAGGTGTTCTCATGCTAGTTCTGTATGCCCATAATGTGGGACTAAGCTGTAAATGTCAGTCTCACCTTGATTTGTTGACTGTTTTCTTTAAGATTTTCAAGATAGTCTTGTTTGTCACTTCAGCCTAGCCATTCCCTTAAGGATAATAGAATGAAGAGAACCCTTTCTTGATTTGGAATTGTTCAAATAGCTCTTCAACATATTTGTTTTGGAAAGGTGTACCATGATCTGTCAGGATGGTTTGAGGAATCTCATATCGACAGATGATGTGGTTAAGTATGAATATTGATATCTACTTTTCGGTTATGTAAGTGAGGGGAATTGCTTCCACCCACTTAGTGAAGTACTCCATTGCTTCAATGATGTATTTGTGTCCATTTACTAAAGCAGGTGTAATTTTTCCCACTAGGTCAAACCCCTACATGGAAAATGGCAATGGTGAAGTGATAGGATTTAATTCTTGGGCTGGTGCATGGATGAGGTCTCCATGAATCTGACATTGCCTACACCTTTGTACATATTTGTTTGCATCTGTCTCTACTGTGGGCCAGTAGTATCCCATGTGGATGATCTTCTTAGCTAAGTTGTTACCACCTCCGTGGGTTCCACAAATTCCTTCATGTACCTCGTACATAGCTCTCTGGGATTCCGTGGAAGTGAGACATCGTAGTAGCATTCCATCTAGACTTCGTCTATATAGAGTAGTTGAGAGGATGGTATACCTAGAGGCTTGGCAGATGAGGGACTTTTTTTGGTTTCTAGACAAGTTGGGAGGTAAGATACTATTTTGGATGTAATTATATACATCTTGGTACCATGGGGTTTCCAGACCAACAAGGATGCATGTTTCAGTGATTGGTGCTTGATGTGATGGCACCATAAGTTGCTCCGCTAGAAACTGGAATCGTGTTTCATTGCCTGGAATATCAATCAGTGATGCTATGGTAGTCATCATGCCTACCACTTTGTTTTGAACTCGTGGTATTGGCTCAAAGAAAATGTATTAGAACTTAGTGTGCAACCTTTCCATCTATGCTCTGTATGGTATTAGCTTCTCATCTTCTGTCATATAATCATTGTTAACTTGGCTAATGACCAACTGCGAATATCCATAGACCTTAAGGTTCTTGATTCTCCATTGAATTTCTATCTTTAATCTGATGACCAGTGCTTCATATTCTGCTATGTTGTTTGTGCAGGGGAAGTTGAGTCTGAAAGATTTTGGAATTGTATCATTATCTGGAGTGATAAGCACTATTCCTGCCCCCGCACCATGGTTCGTGCATGACACATCAAAGTATAGTTTCCATACCTCGATTTCTGGTTGTAATGTCATGATAGACTCATCAAGAAAGTCAGATATGATAGGTTAGTGATCCTGAATAGGCACCTCTGCTAGTTAGTCCACAATCACTTTCCCTTTGAAGGCCTTTTTGTCTACGTACTCAATGTCAAACTCGCTTAAGATCATTACCTACTTGGCAAGTCATCCGGTGAGTGTTGCTTTTCTTAGGAGGTACTTTAAAGGATCAATATGTGCTATCAACTTTGTTTAGTGACTCAACATATAATGTCTTAGCTTCTGGGAAGCGAAGACAACTACAAGGTGTGATTTTTCAATTGGTGTATAGTTGATCTCATATCCTACCAATGTTCTGCTTAGATAGTAGATGGCTCTTTCCTTACCCGTGTCATCATGTTGTGCCAAGAGTATGCCTAATGTTGATTCTGTTGCTGAGATATATAGAAGCAATGGTCTACCTTGGACTGGTGGCACCACTATAGGAGACTTGAGTATATAGTCCTTGACTATTTGGAACACTTGTTCACATTGCTCTGTCCATATGAATTTGATGTCTTTGTGCAGTAGATGTTGGAATGGGTGGCACTTGTCTGCTAGCTGAGCTATGAAGTGCCTGATTGATTGGAGCCTTCCTTGTAACCCCCTTAGTTGCCTTAGGTTTGACGGTGGTGGCATGTCCAATATTTCTTTAACCTTCTCTAGGTCTACTTCAATGCCTCTATGTGACACTATGAACCCTAGTAGATTCCCTGTTGTGACCCCGAATGCACATTTCTTTGGGTTTAAATGGACTTTATATTCCTGCATTCTATCAAAGATTAGTCCCAATACTTGTAGATGATCCTTGCAAAGCATTGACTTGGATAGTATGTTGTCCACATAGTCTTCCATTGTTTTTGGGATGAGATCATGAAAGATAGTTGTCATGGCCCTTTGATACGTTTCTCTGACATTTTTTAGACCAAACGACATGACATTACAACAATATGTGCCCCAAGGACATGTGAAAGTTATTTTGTGTTGATCCTCTGGCGCGATCCTTATCTAATTATACCCTGAAAAGCCATCCATGAGTGATAGCATTTGATGTCTAGCAGTTAAGTCTACTATCATATAAATGTTAGGCAAAGGAAAGTCATCCTTGGGAGATGCTATGTTGAGATCTCTAAAGTCTGTGCAAATTCAAATCTGACCACTGTGCTTTGTAACTGGTACTAGGTAAGATATCCAGTCTGCATATGGGATTGGTCTTATGAACTTAGCATCCAAGAGATTTTTTAATTGTGCCTTGACTAGCAATGCAACATGGGGATGCATCTTTCTTAGCTTCTGTTTGATAGGTTTGGCATTGGGTAGCAACGGGAGATGATGCAATATAAGCTATGGATCTAATCCTAGCATATCTGAGTAGGACCATGCGAAATTGATCATCCTTTCCTTGAAGAAATTGATGAACTATTCTCTCTCCTCTAGGGTGAGTGATATCACCAAGTAGATTTTCTATGGGTTCTTGTCATCTACCAAGTTGACTTCCTCTATTTCTTCTGCTAGTAATTCTGACTTCTCCTCTCTCAAGGGGAGGAGTTCCTTCTTTCCATCTTCTAGCACCTTAGTGAGGTTTTCACTAGAAGATACATCTTATTTTATCTTTTTATCACTTTTTGTGTCAGTAAGTGCCTTTTAGTTTTCACTTGCTGACGATTCTTTTTTCTTTTTCAATTTGTTTTGATGACTGGAAAAAGGGGCTTCCTCCCCAAAGTATGCTAATTTGTCAAGGTCAATGGAGAAACTTGATTTATGGTCTCCTGGTGGAATTCCCTCTCTAAGTCCCATGAAGTCTGCAATTGCCTAATCATTCTCGAAGACATCCATATCAGGTGGTCCTTGTTGATCCCACTCTATTAGTTCCAGGTGTACAAGACATAGGCCCTCATGTTGGTTTGACTCTATTTGATTGAAAGGGACTACGGATATGATTTTGACAAACCTAGATTGTGATGTGGACGCATCACTTGAGGAATGGCTAATGACATGTTTATCATTGCAGGGTTGGTCGTCAATGGATAGTTGGTCAAACAAGTCATCAAGGTGTATGGTGGTGGCTGACTGAAGGGAATAGTCTAGGATCGATGGTTCAGAGTCATGAAGGGATATACACTTGTACTTATGGGAGTTATTTTTGATAGAATGCTCATCAGATGTCTCACTCCCTTCATTATTGTTGATGGCTATGTTGAGGTTTATTCAAGTTTTAGAGGTTCCCACTTCGGCGGACAACAACTGTTATAGTATGTTGCTTATCAAGACATATTCTGGGTTTTTCCCCTGGTGCAGCTCTACTATTTGTTCCTGACCAATTTGGATGTCTTAGATTATAGGGATGGTTCTTTGTTTCCCATAGCCTAACCCTCTCTTATTTCTCTGGGTTGGCAGGAGAGATAGTTCCATTAAGCCTTGTTGTCTTGCCCCCAGACCAGTTGTACCATCATACCTGAATCTTTGTAACATTATATAAACATTTCCATAGTTTGATATGGGTAGGGGTTGTTGAAGTGTCTCTTGTAGATCTTGGTACAGCCATGTATTGATATCTTGTTCAAATGATTTTCTTCTACAATGTCTCCCCATTTGAAATTTTTTTTGGGTGGACATCTAAATAGAACAGGCTCAGGAGTTCCTGTTATAATAACTGGTTGCGGCATGCCATATGTTCTTGGGCTCTGAGGCATGTTCGTGATAGCGAAAGCTTCCTCGTAGTTGTATTCACCACAACCTTTGTTGGTAATGGATATATTTCCTGATTTTCATGTGATATCTTTAGGATTTGAATCTAAATAGGATGGGATGCTTGTGTCTTAGTTTGAGGGTACCTGGTTATCAGTGCTAATTTGGACCACATTACAGTATTGGAAAGGATTGGGATCTCCCTCTATGATGATTTCTTCTCCCTGGTGTGGGAACTTGATGCATTAATGGTATGTTGAAGGTACCGCTTGCATTTCATGTATCCATGGTCTCCCTAGTAACATGTTGTATCCCAACTCAAGATCTAGGATCTGGAAGGGAGTGTTCTTGACCAGTGGACCAATCCAGACAAGTAGAATGATAATACCTTTAGAGGATATTTCCTCTTCATCGTAAGCTTTGATATTTATCCTCCTCATGACATCAATGCTTGATTTTGAATAGCCCAATTTCTTGATTAACTTTAGAGTATAGATGTTTAATCCAGCCCCACCATAAAAAAGGACTCTACAGATAGATCTTTTGTGGACTGGGACAAGTAAGTGCAAAGGATCATTATGCAGGGATTTATGCGGCAGTACATCACAGTCTATGAATGTTGCATGTTTGTTAGCAGCTATATGATTAACCATCATTTGGAAGCTCTTGGGTGTTATGTCCCTTGGGACAACTGCATTCTGAAGGGCTTGGTCAAGTGCCAGTTTATGCTATGGAGATATGCGCAATAGGTAAAACATGGAGATCTGGGCAAGTGTGCACTTTAGTTGATCCACCAGGCTTGTCTGTGGATCTGAGGTTACTTGAGGTTCGGCTGGTGTAGCAAAAGAGGAAGGTACCCCTTGCAAGACAACTCTGGTATGACACGTGGTTACAACACATTTGTTACCTTGGTATTTAATAGTGATCGTAGCCACATGTCTATCTAAAGGATTGAGGCAATTGATAACGTTATCACTGTTGGCATATGTATAGATGACCTATTTTGACGATCCACCAGACCCGAAGGCTTTCCCTTTGTTGTGATCATGAAATGTATCATTTAATATCATATGATCAATTTTTCCTTTGGTTTGGGTATTTTTTACATCGATGACCCCTGTGTCAATCAAATCTTGGATAGCGTGTTTCAATCGGTAATAGTTAGGTGTTTTGTGTCTTTTCACCCGATGAAACTCGCAGAACTCATTATCATTGTAACACCTTGGTTTGTTTGCATTGTGTTCAAATTCCCTAATTTTTGGGAGAGTGATAGTGTTGGATTGTATCAGCTTTCGTAAAGTTGATTCTATCCGCTCTCCTAATGGTGTAAAATCAAGCTGTTGGAATTGAAACCGTGGTTTGCGTTGAGTTTGTTGCTGACTATTTGACATAGTGACCGCTTGGACAGGGGTGGTTGGTTTTGAGTGTATGCTTGTGGAGTGGGCCCCATAGGTTGTTGGTTGGCCACAGGTGCACTTTGCAGTGACACTTTGGGTTGTGCGTAGTTGACTATTTTCACATCAATGACACCATCATTGGTGACATTTTTATTTTTGTTCCATCACTTAGCTTTGTCCATTGTAGTTTTGTTTGTATTTTTTTGGGTTGGATCTACAAGGATTCCTCGTTTGAATAAGTTCTGCTCACAACAAACTTTTCATTCGATGAGTTGTGTGAAGTTCGGAGCTAACTACAATTCTATTGTGAATGATATGTCTGGAATCAGATTGTCAACGAACATGACTATTAGGTCTTGCTTGGGCACATCATACATTATTTGGTTTGCAGTATTCCTCCATCTCTATAGGAATTTCACAAAAGACTCTCCATCCTTCTGTTTGATATCGCTAAGGTCCTTGATACTGACCTTGCGCTTGA
This sequence comes from Thuja plicata, assembly GCA_018584345.1. Taxonomy (NCBI): domain Eukaryota; kingdom Viridiplantae; phylum Streptophyta; class Pinopsida; order Cupressales; family Cupressaceae; genus Thuja; species Thuja plicata. The sequence continues at coordinate 1,555,309 of MU224354.1, read as the reverse complement.
TGTTATGATGGAAGTGAGCGATGAACTTTTCAGCCAGTTCACCCCAAGAATGAATGCCATGAGGTAAATGTGAGAACCATTCCATTTCTGGTCTGACTAAGCTTTGTGGGAACAGTCACATTAAGTATGTCTCATCATGTGCGACTTCGACGTAACTAGCAAAAAACTCTCAGATATGTTCAATAGGGTTGGTATTGCCCCTATATTTGTCAAATTTCAGTACCGAGAAGTGAGTTGGGAATGGAGACATGTGAAGAGAGTGATCAAAGGGGTATGGGTATAAATCCTCTACAATGTAGGATTTAGTTTGCCCCTAATTTTGCATATCCATCATTTGGGTTTGAAGGGTCTGTATTTGTTGGATCAACATGTCTGTTTGGTACTGAGGCTAATGTGTGATGTTGTTCCTCTATGTTGTAGTAGGTATAAGGTTGCGCCTCTGTGTCCCTTGAGTAGGAACATAGGACCTCATGCTTGGGACTTGATATTGATTTCCGACCATGTGATTTTGAAATGGGGGCACATGAGTGGCCCAAAGTGGGTTTTGATGTGTTTGTTTTTGGGGATGTTGTTGTTGTTGAAACTGTGGTTGATACTGTTGGGGTTGATATTGCTGCTGTTGAAGCTGGGGTTGGGGTTGTTGTTGTTGCTGAGGTTGGAATTGTGGCAACTGAAGCTGGGTTTGGATTTGTGGCAACTGAAGCTGGGGTTTTTGTTGCTGAGGTTGGAATTGTGGCAATTAAAGTTGGGGTTGTTGTTGCTAGGGTTGGATTTGTGGCAACTGAAGCTAGGGTTGTTATTGCTGAGGTTGGATTTGTGGCAACTGAAGCTGGGGTTGTTGTTGCTGAGGTTAGAATTGTGGCAACTAAAGCTGGGGTTGTTGATGTTGGGGTTGGATTTGTGGCAACTGAAGCTGGGGTTTTTGTTGCTGGGGTTGGATTGGTTTTTGAATGGGAAAAGGTGTAGCCTTGGGTGGGCATTCACTATAAGTCATGCCTGCAGAGATGGATCCCTGCGGGGATGATGTGTTGATCCCAAGACTAGTAGGAATTGACTGCAGTAGCGTCATAGTTTTAGAACAGTTTCTATTTGGTGGGATGGAAGGCATAGCATGAGAGCTTGAATGTCTAGGCCATGAGACCAAAGGTGGAGGCATACTAGTGACCATTGGAACACTTAGTTGTGAGACTATCATGCTTTGAGTGGAAGACGTGCTTGCTTGGTTTGCACAATTGGTTTGATTGGGTATCGTTTGTGCCAATGTTGGTGTTTTCAATGGTGGGAAGATTTGAGAAACCACAGGTAGTATCTGAGAGGGCTGAGTAATGTTTTGACCTATGAGAGGGTTTTCAGGCCATATGGTCGACACACTGAATTTAGCAGGGAGTTTAACTCCCTTCTTTATCAGCATGGCCAAGAAATGTTCGAGATTCCTCTCTACAATAGCATCAACTACTTGTGTGGAATAAGCATCTTACTCTATATCTTCAAGCTCCTCTTCTGTGACATTTTGGAAAAAAGCTAACCCACGGGGTTGTTCAATGAATAGAGCAGAGCTGGTATTTACGAAAGGATCACCCTCTTTCTTTGTTTCCCAAGTAGGGAATCTGTTGATATATGACTCATCAGGTTGTGTTCTAGCCTTCAACCTTGTGTAAGGCCCTCCATGAGGTGTTTGAGACATAATGCAGTCCATATTTTGTAACTAAAACAAGTGATATAAAGCAAACAAAAAAGGATAACCTTTCTAAGGAAGTCCGAGATATGTTTTGGACAAGGGTAATTCCAAGGACAGATGTTGATTTATCTTGATCTCAAAGTTGTGATGATGTAAAAGATAAGATTTGTCGACCTTTGCCTTGGACAGAGTCACTTGATACAGATAATGATGATGTTTGATATGATGAGATCAAGATATTTTTAGTCTGAGCTTTCGAACTAACAATGTTTTAGACAATAATTGTGCCTTTCAAAGAAGGGATGATCTTTAGTGTTTAGAGATTCACACAATGTTCTTCGCATTTTTCTTGGATAGACACTGGTATTTGACACAAAATGGAGAGTACTTTCAAGGTTTTTAGGTCAAAATAGGTGAAAAACATCTCTGGTCAATTACGACACAACTCCACCGATTGTGGCAAAGTGACTGTTGAGTGCGGTATTTTATCACCGATTGCGATAATAAATAGGTTGACTGCGGTAATAAATAGGTCAATTGTGGCAATAAACAAGTTAACAGTGGCAGACTTCCATTAATTGTGGAAAAATGTGAGCAATTGCGGTAAAGGGGAAACAGTCTCAAAAAATACTAGAAGATAGGTACCACTGTCTGACAATTTTGATTTTCTTGAACAAGGCTTCTGTTTTTACAAGACAGTTGATGTTGACAACCCTAGACTTTGACACGTTTGACTCATTTTGATAGTTGGATGTTTGTTTTGTGTTTTAGAAACTTATCAAAGAACAAGCACAACAGGCACTGTGTTTTGAATAATGAAGATTGACAATGTGTATGTTCTACAACTTTTTCAAGTTCCAAGGTTATCACGAGGTCTCAACAATGAACAGTCAGATTAATCTAGGTCAATGGCTTCATAATACAATGTTATAGGCCCAATGCCTGAATGTCTGTTAGCTCACACAATAATTGTCACACTACTAGGACATGAAGGTCCACGACGTAGGCACCTGTGTTTTTGTCGTTGCCAGGTATTGTTGTCGTGGAGTGAAGATCTCTTTCACTACACAAATACCTTGGAACATGAATTAAAATGTATGCCTCTCTTTCGTGATTCATGGTTCCCAAGCTTTCCAAAGGTGGGGGTTAGTAGAAACGGTTTACAATGATATAAATCCAATACACAAAAGCTACTAATATGAATACTTAAAATGTAACCAATAAAATGTAGAAGAAATTAAAAGGAAAATAACCCCAAAGTGCTTGAAGCTTCTATTGTCTCTCTCTACTCCTTCTGAAATGCTATTTTTGATGCTCAGTATTGGTGTGGGCAACATCTGACTTGAGAAGCATCAGGAATTTGATACTTGAAATGTGTGTGTGATCACAAGATGGCTTGAATGCTAGAACCAAATTGACGGAGTAATGGCGCACAAGAGCTTGAAATCCTAGATCCTTCAAATGGTTATGAAGGGTTTATTATATAGGAATTGGGGATGATATGAACGGTCGGGATCAATCCCAGAGATAGGGAGATGAACGGTTGAGATCAAAGGGAACTGGAGAAGCCATCAGTAAACCCCACATCTTCAATTGGTAAAGACGAGATAGAGTTTGGTTAACTGAAGAGCTAATTGTGAGTTACCTTTTAGAACTGAAGAGGTGGGTGGAGTTACCCATGTGAACTGGAGAGATGGGTGGAGTAACCTGTGTGATCTAATTAGAGTTATCTCTTTGAACATAAATGAATATTTAATTCATTTATTTAATTAATGTTTTCACATGTGAGATAATTGAATTCTTTTTTATTTAGAATTGCTTTATTGAATGAAATTAAATTAATTTAATTAAAATTAATTTAATTGGAAGAATTTAATTAGTAAGTTTAAATATTTCAATTTAAACTATAGGAAATTTAATTTAATTAATTAATTAATGGTTATTAATCAATTAAGGTTAATTAAATAAATAAAATTAATTATTTAATTAATTTTGGGAATTTGATTAGATGATTTGGGGAATGAATTTGGAGGAAAATAGATGATTAATTAATGATTAAAAAACCATTAATTAATAGATGAAAATTATTATTTTTAATGTCAAGTCGCAAGCCTGTTCATTTTAGGGTGTCTACAGATTCAAGAGAAATCCATATTTTTGGAACCATTGAAGCCTTACCTTACAAATTAGCTATATGCCCTGATACAGTATTGACTATGAGTATATTGGTGGTTGATATCCCACCACATTATGGCATGTTGTTGTCCAGAAAATGGAGTGCTTCAATGGGGGGCAGTATTCAGTGTGATTTGTCCTACACCACTTTCAAGATTGCTGGGAACAATGTAAAGGTGTCTAGAGAAGGTAGAATGCCTCATATGATAGATTTACATGAAGATACAAATATTAATTACTGTGTTGATATTGATATGGAGTATTTCATAATCAAAAGGAGTGCTCACCAATGTAAGAATGTTGATCCTTTGGTGAAGGAGTTTATTACACATAATGATGGTTTATGGAAAATGTATTTTGATGGAGCCTATTCTAAAGAAGGATCAAGAGTTGGAATCTTGCTTATTTCTCCATCAGGTACTACATTCAAATATTCTTTCCTGTTATCTTTTCAGTGTACAAACAATACAACAGGATATGAAGCTTTGTTTTTAGGGCTAGACATTGTTGCTAAACATGGTATAAAATGTTTAAAATTTTATGGTGACTCAGAGTTAGTAGTAGCCCAAGTAAGGTCCAAATATGTTGTGAAGAATGATAGACTAAAGATGTTTAGACATGCTATTTAGGACCAAATTGAATTTTTTGATGCCTTCAATATAAATTGGATGGAAAGGTCTAAAAACATTATGGCAGATTTCTTAGCTAATATTGCTTTGAAAACTGATGATTTGACCTTAAATGGGGTATCAATAGTTGAGGTTAAGACAAGACCAGTTGTCCCTAATAATATTTACAACTGGCAAGTATTTGAAGATGACCAAGATATCTGTAGATTTCTACAATGCTTAGATCATTATGAAGACCAGCACATAGATTGCAATACTTTACTTGAGGTCATTGATGGTAAGGATTATGTATTGGGGGATGAGGTTGTCCAACTAAGTTCTAATCAGATTCCTAAGGGGTTGGTAGAACTAGAAGCATTGTTTAGTGATCAGAGTGAACATGCATCAAGAATAATCAATGCCAAGATTGAGGATTTAGAGGAGATAAATTTGGGATCAAAGACCACTCCTCAGATAGTTTATATTGGAAAAGGATTGGATTCCCATGTCAGAACCAATTTGATAAAATTATTAAGAAAACATAAGCATGCATTTGCATGGTCATATGAAGTTTTAAAAGCTTATAGGGAAGACGTTTTCCAGCATGAAATCCCACTCAAAATAGATGTAAAACCATTCAGACAACCAGGTACTTGTGAAAGATTCGGAATAGTTTAAGACCGCATTTACTACTCCATGGGGAACTTATGTACATGTTAGAATGCCATTTGGACTAATAAATGCAGGAGCAACTTTTCAGAGAACCGTGGATGTAGCATTCAAGGAGTTTGTTGATTTATTCATGGTAATTTACCAAGATGATTTGACTGCATTTTCTAAGAAAGCAAGGGATCATTGTGAACATCTACAAAAAAAAATTCAATAAGGCTTTAGAATATGGTGTTTCACTAAATCCTAGAAAGTGTCAATTTGCAGTCACAGAAGGTAAGTTATTGGTACATATAGTGTCCAAAGATGGAGTAAGGATTGAACCTGAACGAATAGAAGCTATTCAAAAGGTCACTACTCCAAGAAATATAAAAGGTGTGCAATCTTTCCTAGGAAAGATCAATTTTCTTAGAGAGTCATTGCAAATTTTGCTGAAATTGTCAAACCAATTATCAAGTTATTAAAGAAAAATGCAAAATTCTAGTGGAATGAAGAAGCTCAGTTAGACTTTGAAAATATTAAGAAAGCAAGTTAGGAGGCCCATGTTTTAAAATCTCCTGATTATAGTAAGCCCTTTTCGTTGTTCTCATTTGCATCTTTTCATACTATTGTTGTTGTTTTACTTCAAAAATATGAAGAGGGATTTGAACATCCAATTGCATTCTTTAGAAAATCTCTTCAAGCTGAAGAGCTAAATTATGAAATGATGGAGAAGTAGGCTTATGCTTTGGTAAAAGTTGTTAAATCATTCAGACCCTACCTAGTTTGTGCCAAAGTACTTGTATATGTACCTCATTCAGCAGTAAAGGACATTCTTACCCAATCAAAAGTGACTGGTAAGAGATGTAAATGGATTAATAGAATTCAAGAATTTAACTTAGAGATCCATATTACTAAATTGGTTAGAGGAAAAGGTCTAGCAAAACTTATGACAGAAGAAAACCTAGACATGATACAAGTGAATAATATAGTGATACAAGATTTAACGATAACTAGTATTGAAAGACAACCCTTCTATGTTGACAACATATATTATCTTAAGAATGCTAAGTTTCCTGAAGTTATGTCAGACAATCAAAAGAGGAATCTCATACTACAAGCTCAAAAGTACACCCTAGTTCAAGGAGATTTGTATTGGAAAGACAAATATGGTGTACTATTATTATGTTTAGATAAGAGCCAAGCTGAGAAAGTATTAGTTGAAATGCATGCTAGAGTATGTGGAGGGCATTTTCTGCTAAGACCACTGCCCATAAGATTTTGAGGGATGGATATTATTGGTCTAGTATATTTAAGGATACTCATGCATTTGTCAGGAAATGTGAGCCTTACCAGAGGTTCTCAAATAAGTTGAAGTTCTCAGGTGCCCTGTTATTGAACCCAGCTATGAGTGTTGAAGCACCTTTTTCCATGTGGGGTATTGATTTTATTGGAGAGTTTTCAGAGTAATCCAATGGAGGAAATATTTGGATACTTATTTCCACTGACTATTTTACAAAGTGGATTGAAGCCATTTCCACTAAGAAAGCAACTAGCAAAGTGGTTACTGATTTCTTACAAGAAAACATTCTGACCAGATTTGGTGTCCCTGCCAAGCTAGTGATGGATAATGCTATGTGTTTTAGATTAGATGAAATCAAGTATTTCTACAATGAATATGAGATCATAATGTCTTATTCATATCCATATCATCCTCAAGCAAATGGCCAAGAAAAATCCAGTAATAAAAGCATTTTGAAGATTTTGAAAAAGAGCTTGGCACACAAAGTTAAAACTAGCTCTATGGGCTGATAGAATAATAGTCAAGAAAGCAACAGGTAAATCACCTTTTGAACTTTTGTATGGATTATAGTCTAGAATGCCTATGAATAATTTGTTACCAGTATACAGGTTTATTCAAGAAGAAGAGCTAGAAATATCTAACCCAATGCAAGATAGAATTATACAATTAGCAGAACTTGGTGTTGTTAGAAGAGAAGGTCAAAGAGTGAACATAAAATTGCAACAGAAAATGAAGTATCTTTTTTATAAGAGAGCACGTAACAGAAAATTTATACCTGGTGATCTAGTACTCCAATGGAATGTGAGAGCAGAGGATAAAGGGAAGCACAAGAAGTTTGAATCTTTATGGCTTGGTCCCTTTATTATTTCTCAAAGTTTTGGTAAAGATTCCTATATTTTGAAGAACATGGATGAACAATAATTTGAGTTACCAGTGCATGGGAAATTTTTGAAGCCTTTCTTCAGTTAAGAAATGAGAGTTTCATGCATAGTAAATTTGTGTCTTATATGTATATAGGTGTGTTTTGTTCTATTGTGTGTTTCTTTTTGCAGTAGGTTAGTAAACGTATTTTGCATGGTATGCAACCAGAGATTTATGGTTCTTGCATTAAACTTGCATTTAAGCATCCTTAGATAGAGCCACTATAGGTTGTATTTCCAGTTTTTGTAGTCTGCCAGAAATTTTTTGAAGTCCTCAGTCATATCCATGCTTAAAACTTGAAAATCTTGTTTAAGAGTTGTCAAAATTCCTCTGCAAATGATGATATTCAAATCAAAAATCAATAAAGAGTACAAAAACCCTAAACCATAGGTCAAAATTTCATGCATATTCAGGAAAAACCCTAGTTCATTGAAATTCTTTCAATTTTGTTGTTACTTTTTCAAGAAACCCAACCACTTAATTAATGTGTAAGATATATTTCATATCATTCACTTAAGTCACAAAGTCTCTTTGTAATCTAAGAATATTCTTTTTCTTATCGAGACTTGGCGATTTCCTTTATGTCGGGTTGTCTCTTTTAAAATTGAATATTCTTCCAATGCTTGTGAGATTGCATGCATGTCGTAGATGCATATCTTGATCCTATGGTTGGCGGAGAATCTCTTTAGAAAATCAGAGTTAAAGAATTTCTTCAGCATCTTCGATATTGCTCAATCGCGTTGTCTCGAAAGGTAATCAGAGTTGTAAGCTTGATTTAAAGGTTAAGTTTGAAATTTCATGCAGTCGCATTAGCACGAAGAGAAAAATGAGTTAAGTCAAAAGATAAGAGATTAAGTGATAGCCGTTGATCTAAGTTGAAATCATGCAGGGGTCGCGAAGTCTCCATGAAAACTCTTGAGTTAAGAAAATTATATGCAGCTTTGAGTTTGCTCAGTCACAGTGTCTCACAAAGAAACTAAAGTTAAGGAGGTGGTAAAATTCCTTTAGTCGCGAGATCTCTTTTGGAATTCATGGTTAAGTTAAAACTAAAGAGATTAAGTGACTATCGTTTGATGAGAGAAAGATCCTGTGGCCAGCGTGAAATCAGGATGAAAAGTTGCAGACAAATGAAAGATAGAGAGATATTGTGACTGTCGTCTGATTTGAAGAAAATCTAGTGGCTGGCCTTAAATTAGGAAAGAAACCATGAGTTAGAAAAATCTTAAAGTGACAGCAAGATTCAATGAGTCATGGTGTCACGATAAGAATCATGGTTGAAGAAGAGTTCAGTTAAAGTTTAAGTTAGTTTTTCAGCGAAGATCTGAGCCGTAAAAAGAAAAGATCATGTGGATGGCGTGTAGTCACTTTAGAAAGTCAAAAGGTCAGTAAATTTATAGAGATTCAGTGATGATAAATCAGATTGAGACACATGGTTAGTCATTTGAAGACTTGAGTTATTCAGGAAGTCTCAAAGCAAACCCAAGGTAAAGATTTTATTTCCACGACATAGAGACAACTTGAGTCATGAGGTCACAAAGTAAACTGCAGTTAATTGAAACGCAAATGAGATTATGCATGAGCTGTTAGATTAGAAGCAAGATCTGCAGTAGTCATGAAGAGTCAGTTGAAAATATGAAAGTATAGAAAGCTAAAGAGATTAAGTGCAAGTCGTCTGATTAAAAGATGATCATGTGACAGTCGCACAATCTCGAAATAAACTCAGAGTAAAGGAAATTTTAAAGAGACAATGACATAACACAATCATGTAGTCTCTAAAGGAAATCCAAGGTATAAAATGAGTTATTGAATCTATAGTCATGCAGTCTCGAAGAGAATAAGAGTTAAGTGATTTCATATCGCGATTAAGAGGTAATCGTTGATCTGAAGGATGATCTATGTTAGTAATAACTGAGAGGGGGGTGAATTAGTGGCCTCAAAAATTAATCCTCAAATCAACCCTTAAAACTTATAACCACTAATTATGTCTCAAGTTATCTTCTGTCCTACAAGATGTATGCCTTGAAGTACTTTAATCAATTTTCTACTTATCGAAATGATTTTTAAATCTTTCTTCTGTATGATTACCGATAAGCAATTAACTATTTACCAAAACACAGTAAATATGCAGAGTATACTGATCAATCCAGAAATGCATATGTGAAACGTAAAATAGTAAAGTAATAAACCATAAACACATAACACAAGGATTTTAACGTGGATACCCTGTTAAGGGAAAAACCACTAGGACCGGTACCCCAAATCTTCACTCTTCTAAAGTGAGCTCTGTTAGGAGCCAACCCTGCTAAAGGTTACAAACACACTGTTAGGTGTGACCTTGTTAGAGGATTTAGATATAGTTTGTCAACTGGTATCTGGCATCTAATGCTACCATCCTTCATCAAACTCTCTTGCCATGTCAATAGGTATCGGGCATATCCAATTCTACTTTTGTGATCAAACTTTTTGATACTCCTTGGGATGCATCTCAATTGTAAAAGACTTTTAAGTCCTGCTCAGTTAAGAGGCTTTGTGCTTAAATGGTTAAACTAAAACACTAATGATATGTTCACACATACAACTCAATTACAGATTTTCAGATCTATTGTAAGTCCATTACCTCTCTGATCAATATAATCACTTGTACCTTTGCTCCAAAATGTTCTGCTCTGTGATGTTTGTCTCACTGTTCGTCAGTGTCTACAGAATCTATCTCTTTCCTCAGCTTGTTGATTAGGACTGAATGAAGACTTTATTCTCCTTCAGACTTTCTTTAGCATCCTTCCTCTTCTCTTTTTCTTCTCACCTAATTCCCCCATTCGTAATGAATTTGGTTTGTCTCTATATAGACATGATTTCCCCTTTTCTTGGCTTTCTTGATTACTGGCATGTTCCACAATTCTTGCCAATAGATTTAAAGCAAACTCCTAATTTATCTTAAAGAGATCTTCTTGCCAACTAGACAAATCAGCTTTAAATTGATTACTTATCTCCGGCTTTATCTGGATGATTAAAAAAATGATAAGTATACGTTAATTCTATCTTTGGCTTCTTGACAACTAAGCATTTTTTCATTTTATGAACTCTTTGTTCTATGAGTAAACACTTTAGCTAGTCATCAGTGATAACTGATTGTTCCATTGGTGTGACTTTAGTTGTCATCGGGATCTCTGTCCTTGTCTTCTCCGTCGGGCAACACTGAAATTCTTTCCGTTGGGTTAATTTGTGTTTTTCTCATCAGGCAACACTGTAACTCTGCTCATCGATAATTTTGTGCATTAGCTCGTTGGGTAATGCTATGACTCTGTTCTTTTACTCTGACTGTCAGTGTGCACTCTATCAATGTATGCAGTCACTTAGTGAATACTTGACTTGTATGCATTACTGATAGCATAGTCTTGATTCATCGGTTCTTTGACGTGCTTGGAACTATTACAATGACCATAAAAATTATATCAAGTTGACATCAATAATAATACAATACATTCACTGATTTAATGCCTTGTATGAACATCAACTTAACATCTTCAAACATTCAATCAGTTACATGTCATCAGATCTAATGGTTGTCATTAAGTCTCAATAGAAAACTGAAGTTAGAGTTAACTCTTCATGATAACGAGATCACTCAGTCGCTTTGTCACTGAAGGAAACCATGGTGAGATCAAGGTTATATGTGAATTTTTCTCCACACCATGTTAACAGTTGATAGCCAATAAGAATGAAAGAGTTATGACAACATGTTTCAAAAGATTGTTCAGTTGTTCTCAAGGAGCCAATAAGATCAAATCTTGATATTTTTTTGAATTTAATAAGATTTTTTTTATGAAAAGTCATCATTTGAATTGATCATCCGTCAGTTCAAAATGCCATGGCTAGGAACTAGAATTAATTTCATAGCACGTAGGAGTAAATACAGAAAAGACTGAATTATGAATCCATGAAAGAGATTGGTGCATTTATAGGCATTACCGTTATCATTATATCTTACCAAGTTTTCAAGAATCCAGAGCTCATAATTCGCATCAGTGCTTTGCATTTTCAGTGAGAACAAAAAAATTAAGGTCTACAAAGTAAGAAGTGAAGATTTCAGTTCAGAATTCAAAAGTGTGAATTATCAGTGTTGAAGGTTGAATATTTGAGTTGATTCACAGTCAGAAGTGAGGGTTTATAGAAGATTTGTTTCAATACCGGTAAAAGAAAAGGAAATATGATTAGTGACAAGTTATACCAGGAATCATGAATAGAGAAATAAGTGTTGCATCTACCACTGGAGTAAGTGGGGAGGATGATGATGTGAAAGGAAAAAGGAATTATTCAGAAGAATTTATACAATTGCTCCTCGGCTCCAATTGAGGTAAAAAAGTAAATGATGAATATTTAGGGGATAATTATGCATATATAAGAGATGCCAAGACACCAGATTATTATGGTTATCATTTATTTAGTTATTTTTATAAGAATAGTGATGGCCCTATGCCTATTTCAAACCCTTGGACCAGTGGACTAGCAAAACTAGTTGTACCTGATGTGTTCATTGATGTAGACCTGATCCTAGAATTGGCTAGTAGATATGATATTGTATCCAAGTCCATCAAAATAGATGATGGCACTATCTTGGTAACCCTAGACCGAGATTCTTTTATGAAAGATTTTGACATTTACAACCCATGTTCTACAAAGATTAATTTGAAATCCCTAGCTACCAAGTATACCAAGGAGGCCCCTATTGTAGCTAAATTGATCCAGGCCCACACACCAAGGGGAACCAAAAATTATATTGCCCCTATTCCAAGTGATCCATCGCCATATTTCTACAAAGAACTAGCTTTCTACATGAAATATATATCTTATGCCCTATGCAGAGTCTTAGGAGTTGACAGCGGGAGAGAAAGGGTATCATCAGATATGCTAATGATAATCCTAGAATTGTAGAGCCCTTATGTGAGTACAAACTATGATTACATACAATTTGTGATTGATAAAATGCATCATGGATTCCTTGATATTCTAGAACAAGGTAGGAAGCCCTAAATTCCTATATTACTCTTTGTTGATGCACCTCATCATGTTTTACAATTTCCCTATTTTGGACCAGTCCAATTTACAGCTTAGAAGATTCTATCATGGACAACATAACACTGTGCAATTATGGTTGAGAGTGTGGAATTACACCTCTAGGGAGAAGAATTTTGTGCTTTTGAGAATTGGGTAGTTTACCCATTGTTGAGTAATTTGGGAGTAGATATGACCAGACTTTCAGTGAAAGTGTTGCAGTTATTGAGACCTTGTCAATTTTTTGACAAGTGGAATGGTGACCATAACTGGGGAGACTTCTATTGTCACCAAAATTTTACATTGATCAGAGTGTATGGCTATTCACAACCACCACATATTTTTCCCTATAGAGTGCCACCAAGAATTGCAATAATGGAGTTTCTATGACAAATCATGTTAACAGACAAAGAGCACCTAGCATCTCACAGAAAAGGAACTTTCACTCCTAGGCAGTTCATTGCCTTAGATTTTATAGTTGGAAAGAGGGCTTATGACCCTGTTAATGGATGGTTAAGGAATTAAAGCATGAATGTTTCCTTATATAGATATATTGATACAGAAGGATTCATTGAGAATGCCAAGAGATTCTTGACACCTACCATCCCAATTACCAAGAGGCGTCAGCCATGTGAGGAAGAGGATTTAATAAGAAACATCCTTGAAGAGGATTTAATTGCATCAAGGTTATCTAAGTACCATGATTTAATGGAGCTAGAGCAACAATTGAAGAGGACAGGAATCCCATTTGGTGGATTTTTCCTAGGATTTCCCTGCTTGCATAAATTAGAGAAGATGATTGAAAATCATAGCTTGCTTAGCAATCAAATTGAAGATCAGATTGATGACAAGGACGAAGGGCCCAACAAGCAATCATCATCAGAGTATAGCAGTAGCTACTCTATCCATAGTCCACCACCACAAGATCAGCCACCTCAAAATGAGGAAAACATTATTGATTTAATGGAAGCACAAGAGGCTGAGGTGGATATAGAGCCCCCACAGAAAAATTAAACAATAGAAGTAGGGGAGCCCTCTATAGCTAAGACCCACGAGAAGAAAAAAGACAGAATTGGTTCCCTATTCATAGGGACGAGTGCATATGATCATCAACTGAGGAAGTCGATAAGAGAAGGCAAGAAAAAGAGGGAGGATACTGATGATAATATAGAAATGCCTCTTATCTTATGCCAAGATGAAAGAGAATTATAAAAGGAAGAGTTTCTAAAGGATGATGGATTCATCAAAACTAAGGAGTTTAAGGAATTCCTGATATAGGCAAAGCAAGAACAAGTTTCAACATAGTTGAAGTCACAAGGAGGAGAGGCAATTACCAGTGAAGCATTACAAGCCCTCCAAGCATATGATCTAAAATCTGAGAGTTTAACTCCTGATGAAGCCAGGAAGCTTGCCAAGAGCATTACAGATGCAAGGTGAGAAAGATAGAAGACACAATTAGAGAATATTTAGAGATTTGAATGGCCAAAAGAAGATGATGTCACAGCATGGAATGTTTTAAAAAAGCCAAAGAAGAAAAATCATGTCACTGTTGACCTGGATATTATTGATGAAGAATAGGAGGACACATGACACCTACTCTTTGGGCACAGGAAGGTTAGTCATCTTGAAGACTAGTGTAAATTATCCTATAATGGCAGTCACTAGGTCTCGCTACAAATATTAGAGGCTATCCTGAACACATACAGACAAAGGTGCCAGTAATCACAAGAATAGAAGATCCAAATCAGATTTCATTCTTCATTTTTGTCCATCCACCGCTTGGTATTTTCTTGTCTTTTATCTTTTCTATGTTTTTAGGGTTAGGTATTAAACCATCCAAAGCTTGTTTCATCCTTACTTCTTAAGGATTCTAGGATGGTCTTAGCCTATAAATAGATCATATTGTAACTTTTTGAAAGAGGATGGAATATAATTACAAGGCAAACTACTACAATTTTGTCTGAGCCTCTGTACTTCTGGTCTATTGAATGTATTTTGAAGCAGTTAGACATTAATAAAATACATTGCAATCTCTATTTTATATCTAGTGTTGTCTCTTTTATCTTTCTTCAAGATTTTATATGTTTAATTGTAAGGCATTTAAATATATCAATTGCAAGGTAGTTGTGCAATCATTTGTGAGGTCCTTCAAGGAAGGAATAATTCTTTCAGGTGATCCCAGGAAGCTGAATATTGACATTAAGATTTGATAACAAAGTTGTAGAAGTGAGTGGATAGTTTGTAAGGCATTCTATATAGGTTGCATCTATTTTCATTAGTCACCTAATTGTGGATTTGCATTCAAGATTGACTCTTTTGCCATAGGATCAGACACTGGTTTATGGTTTTTCAAGTAATTGTTCATCATCCAATATTTAAGAATAATTAATAAAATTACATTACATTCATAAGAAAGCATACATTTACAAGTAATTGTATTCATAGAGTATACAATTTAGTTTACTGATTCCTTTGAGAGAGAATCAATAGGTTGACCCTCCTAAGTTCAAAGAACTATAAAAGGAAGAAGGATGAGAATCCTTATCACATTGCTATTTGTTATTGTCAAGATGATAGTTTGGCTTATTAATCTTTGTATCAGGTTAATCACAGTCATCTGCATAGTTTTTTATTTTTTGGTATAGTAAAAGGCATTCAACAAACTAGTAAGAATACCTAATCCACTATAACTAATATTGCAAGTCAGTAATCATTTAAAGGTAATACTTCCCTGAGTCTGTGGATCTCAAAAAAGAAGGAAGATCTTATCCAATCCTCATCAATTAGGATTTTATTGCATATAATAAATTAGAAATATACAAGAGAAAGCATTTATACTATTTTGAAAAGATACTTTCAAGAAAAACCCCTAACATAACCCACCTTAGACCACTTGCTTAGTAATCCAAGCCTAACCTAGATAATTGGGCCTATGAGCTTTGCAAGAGTTTAGTGGTGCAGGAGTAGAGTGAATTTCTAAGGCTTTGGGGGTTTTCAAAAATCCATAAAGGGTATCTAGAATCCAAATCAGATTAGTCAGATCCTTCTGTGATAGAAAGTTATGCTTGAAAAACCCTCTGGATAGGGCTATAAAGGAATCTAAACAAGTTAGTGTTTGACCAACATTGGGTCTATAGAACTGAAACCATTGGTGGATTATCAACCCTTGGGGTCTAAAAAAAGTCTACCATCCCTTATATTAGCTGATCAAAGCCTCTGGTGAAGAGTTTCACTCTTAGGCTTGGTTTAGGGAAAGTGTCCCTAAAAGATAAATTGCAGAGATTGGTGTCTTGGCTTAGGAAGCCAAGTTGTGATCAAAAGAGTGATTTGGCCTCTTAGACAAGTTTGTATACACCCTAATAAGGTAAGTGTGGGATTGGGAAACTAGAAAAAGCACTTTGAGGCAACTATAAGAAGTTGGAGCCTACCAAAGTCTTCCTGGAGTGCACTCTGCATCAGTTTTGACCTAATTAGGTTTCACGCTTTTCTTGAAAAACTCTAATGATCAAAGACTTACAACTTGAACTTGATCTCCTATTTTGCATGAATACAATCATTTGACTAATTGCATCCACGTATTATGTTGTTCTTGATCCATAAAAAATGGTTTTCCAGCTAAGCATAATGTTGCTTTAAAGATTAAAGTGCTTTAGCTGACGTGTATTTTGAGATCCGCTTTTCTCGGGAATAAAATTGTCTCTTGGTAGAATGGTGTTCGGTGATGTCTCTGTAGACTATGCTCAGTGATGTCTCTATAAAATATGATCGGTGAAGTCTCTGTAGATTGTTCTCAGTGAATTCTCTGTAGACTGGTGCTCGATGATCAAAATATTTTGGTGATCACTGCACTTAACCATTTCGGTGACCACTGTGTTTGACCATTTTGGTGACCACTATTTTTAACCATTTTGGTGACCACTATGTTTGAGCATTTCGGTGACCACTATGTTTGGTGAAAGTTGTCACTCGGTGATCATGTGACCGATGGTCCAAAACTATTTTATTATTATACTAATGACAACTTCTAATCCTTTAAGGATTATCAATCTCCCCCTTTGGCGTTAGTATCAAAAACTGATATGTGTAGTATATACACCAAGTGTTTTCCCTTTTCAATGACTCCCCCTATGTGCATGCCTCGGTACAATGTTTTCCCCCTGTGTAGATATAATGTATCTACATGTTTTCCTTTTTTTGTTTTCCCCTTTGTAATGTATAGACATGTTTGCCTTGGTACATTTTCCCTTTTTGTCAATACAATGTATGTACACATGTTTTCCCCCTTTTTTAAAATAATGGCAAATATGTAGTACTTACAGCTTGTCAAATATGTGTGAATGGGATTGTTGTATGACTGTCATTAACTTGTCCCATTTTTCTTTGAGGTTCTCAAGGGTCATGTGCTCCAAAGTGATTCTGGCATGCATGTCATAGATACTCTCTGTGACTGACATCTCTGGGGTGGCAATTAGAGTCTTTGCAGAAGTCATGTGTGTCAACAACAATGTGAGATTCGGTAGTAACATAGATTGTAGCTTGGTTACTTCATCTCTGATTTTTATTTCTGCCTTTTGTATCTCAAGTCTCAACTGTTTAGATTCTACAATATTCTCATAATGCAGTTGGAATGCATTTTCTTCAGTTGATAGACTTTGTGCACTAGTTTTTAGATCTTCGTCTATTTTAGCTATCTGTTCACTGTGCTTGGTAGTGAAGTGCTCTAGTGTGCATAAATTTTAAACTAATTTAACTACTTCTGATATAACTAATTCTAACATAGTTACTAGTTCAGGAAGTTTCACCTTATTCTTTGCCACTTCTTGGCTGATTTTCTCGGTGAGTTTGTATTGGTACTTCTCTTCTGCTCGTTCCTCTATGACCGTCTTGGCATCTACATTCTCTGTTGTGATTGCCTCAATCAAAACTACAAACTGATCAATTATGGGTGTAGTTTGATCAATTTGTGTGTCCTATACTATTTGCAATAGGATTGCCTTGGTTGTTTCCAGGGCTTGTGTATTCTTGTGCTCCTTTCTGAGCTTGTCATGTATTGCTTTCCTTTTGCATAGTTATACATAACTTGATAATGACTCGGGATCCAATGTCCTTGGATCATAGTCGGGTATGTCTATTATCTCATCAAGTGTTACTATTTTGCTTCCTTTATTATGCTTCTTCTTCTTTTGAATGGTGCTGGAAGCAGGGGAATGAGGAATGATAGCAAGAGCCTTTTGTTGCTCGATTTCTGTCATTGATTGCTTTGGAGGTGTGGTGCCTTAGCTCAATTTCTTGGTTAGTACCTGTTGGTTTGTTGTAGACGTCTCTAAATCAACCTTGTCTTGTTCTACAACATTTTCTACCTTTCCACTGTCCTCAGTGGGTGCATCACTCAGTTTATCCTCTCCACTTTTATCTGTCTTTTCCCCTTGTTCATCACCTTTGTCCATCAATGTGTTTGGTTCAGGCTTAGGTGTTTTCTTCCTTGCTTCGGTCATTATATTGATAGCTTGTATCAATAAATGCATATTGCCTGGTATTTGTACATGTGCAACATTAGTTGTTTCCTTTTCATTTGTTTTCTCGGTGGAAATATTGACTTCTTCATCAGCCTTGACATTATCTTAGAATCTCCATGAGTTATATCGTGTATTTTTATGTCTGTTGTTTCTCCTAATGATTGCAATATTTGAGGAATATCATCCATGGCCTTACTTGCCTCTGTGGTTAAGTCAATGGGAGTGATATCCTTGGTATCATTGATGAAAATGTGCTCAGGGCTCATTGTGGCCTCCTTCTCCTAAGTGTGAGCAGTCTCAGTTAGAGCTAGTACCTGCTTGGGTGGATTAAAGATTTTTGTCCAAATATTATTGTTTTCTATATCAAACTCTTCTAACCTGTCTTGTAGTACTTTGTATGCTCTTGTCTTTGCAGAAAAATTCTTGGAGTGTTCTTGCATGGTTGAGTTGATTTCTTCAATAGTGGACTCAGGCATGAATGTACCTAGGGATCTCTCTCTCATATGTTTCTTCATTTGTAATGCATATGTCCACCTTGCTGATATCTTATCATTTATCTCTTGTGGAATATGACTTCCAAATTGTAGAGGTACATATTTGTAAGCTACCATCATCTTAATGATTGCTTCTTCTATTTTATTCCGATCTTCGATAGACATATTTACCCTTTGTCTAATTTTGTGATGTTGTAAGTGGCATGTGTTGATGATTGACTCTGCAACTTCATCAATTATCTTTGGTGTTTTGGCCTTTTCTACTTGGATCCTCTATTCTATTTTTGCTTTTGCAGTATCATCCTTATCTTCTCTTCCTCTTAGATATCTCCTTCTTTGTTTCGGTACTGATTGCTCATTTGAAGATGTATTCTTTCTTTTCTGATAAGTTCTCATAGTTCCTTTCTTCAAGGGTGGTGAGTCTACCTCTTTTATTGTTTTGCTTCTTGTTCTTGATGCAGCCATTACTTTAGTAACTTTTGATTTCTTGGCTGGTGATGCATTTGATTTGGTAGACTCTAAATCACTTAATTCTTTACCTTCACCAATGGGTGACTGTTCCGCAGTGATATCTACTTATTGTTCCAACTCTTCATCATTTACCAAAAGCTTCTTCTGAAGAGTATTCATTATTTTTGTCTTCTTCCTGTCTATTTTCTTTACTACTAAACCAGTCTTTATTCTTGACTTGGCTTCCTCATATGTGCCAAATCTTTTCAAAGTTTTTTCCACTGGTTCATTTAGCAAGGTTTCAATAGCCTTTGTATCCTGATCAATGTCAATTTCATAGTCCAATGGTGGTAACCATGGTGTTCTCGGTTGTGCAGGTTTTGAGAGTGGTGTCAGTGTCCACTATAAAACATATCTCATCCTTGTATTTCTCCACTAGTTGAGTAGTGATTTTCATCCTCGTTTGTATCCTAGTCTTGAATGTGGCAATGTAGAAATCCATTAAAGGTGTGAAGTTATCTCCTAGTGACTTAATGAAATCACTAATCTGTGTAGTGATTGGTCGGTTTGTGTGCCAAGTGACATTATCGACGAAAGGAAAGAAGTTTTGTAAATAGAAGAATGTGCACATTAGGAGGGAATTGAAGTTACATGTATTAGATTAGGCTAATCTAATTTTTCTCATGTTCTCTTTCAGTTGCTTCAGTAGCAGCTCAGATAGGTCTAGTTGCAATCCCTTCTTCACTATTTTATATGCAGTGTCAACTACTCCACATGCAATGTTGTTCATTCTTCTTGCTTGAAATATCTTGGACCCAATCACATATGCATCGAATTTCATCTCTGGTTCGATGATTGAATTAACTTTCAAACCTTTGTTGTCCCACTTGGCTTTAGTTAACTTTTCAATCTTGGGGTGTGAAGGGTGTTTTAGGGATTTTTCCTTCTCGATTATCGGATAACTAGTCACTGCATGAATCACATCCTTTGTGATTGGTTTTGGTTCATCCAACCACATCCTTCCATCATGCACTCGGCTGAGTACTATGCATATCCATTCAGTTTTGAACTCTCTTGGGAACAATAGGGCATTGGTTAACCCTTTCACCTCAATGTGTTTATGCTCATCTTTTAGGTTTCTGTCCTTGCATAGCTTCTGGTAAGCTTCCTCAATCTCGAAATCTCCAATCTCTGCAACCTTGCAGTGAATGTATGCACGGATGTCTTCAACCACCAAAACCCTAGGAGGGATACTTGAAAACGTTCCTTTGTCATCGGGTTGAGAAGAAACCTCAGGGAAAAACTTGTAGTTAGGCTCCTCACAGGTTGAGTTCTTTATCAAGGCAATCTTTTTGTCCTTTGCATTCTTGATCTTCGTGACCCATGAAGTGGTTGCCATTGTTCGATAAATTTACAGCTTCTTCACAAATATATTGTTAGCTCAGTGAGTCTAGATACTCACTTGATCTTCATTGTGAGTGCTTGGAATCTGTCAGAGTAGCTTAGAATCTGTTGTGAGTTGTTCTTCAATCTTGTTGCTCCAAATCACTTTTCTTCACTCTGATATTTCTCTTTATCGTTGGGTGAACAAAATGAGCTCTCATTGCCCTATTTATAGAGAATACCCTAAGTGATGCATTAAATGCTTCACCCATCACTCGGTCGACAAAGCGGAGATGCTCGGTTAACACACTAAAGACTTCAACTCGGTGAATATACAATACTCGGTACAAAGTGTTAACTCAGTTGTCTTCCATATGTTTACCAACGATACTTGGTATATAGTGTCAACTTAGTTTATCTTTCATATGTTTACCGACATGCAGTGTATGCTCAATTTTCATTAATTGACCAGACTAGATTCACACAATCATAACAAGTAATACCATAGTGCATCTTCATTCATGCTAATTTGGCATATTATCAATGAATGTTGGAACCGATGTAAAATATAGCTTTGTAGAGTGCAGTTCCATACTTACTTGTATTGCTTAGGCGGGGGTGGTGGAATCACCTAATCCATTAGATGAGGTGTCACCAATTGTATTGCTTCGTCTAGCATTGTCATTGTTTGAAGCTTTCCTCCACATTTGATTTCTCATTTTCCCAATGTCTTCAATATTATTTCCGTTTGCAAAAGTGCTTGACTCTCTCACTCGGTCTCTGCAGTCCTTGCTTAAGTGATCGAACTTATGATAGTTTAAGAATGCCATTCCATAGTTAGTTTAGTTTCTAGATCTTTGTATCCACTTCCTCATACAGTTGGTAGCTATATGTCTATATCTACCACATGTTGTGCAATTTACCCATGTGTTGTAATCACAAACATATGTATTACCGACTCTTCTTGGTTGATATACATTTTCTTTTTCTTTGGATTTCCAAACTTGCTTTATCCTTTTTCTACATTCATGAAATGTGTGGCCATGCATGTTGCAAGTAGAACAATGTTTTTCCATGTAATATTTCTTCTTTGGTTTGTTCAGCTTAGATATGCATTCATGTGCTTTGTGTCCATGCTTGTTATAGTTATAACAATTACCTATGAATGTAGAAGTAGTTTTAGGAATACCTTTTTCTTTTCTCTTGCAAACATTTGATGTGTGGCCTAGTTTACCACAGTGATTACATGAATGCTTCTTTGGTCTTGCATTTGAGTAGACATTCCTTTAATCAACTCGGTTTGATGATTCTTCATGGTCGGTATACCCTAAACCGTTATTGTTGTTGAGTCTTCTTTGTCCATTTATAAATTCATCTATTATTTTTGTACTATCTTTAGCTTTCTTGATTATATCATTATGTTGTTGCTGAATCTTTTCTTCATGCTTCAGTTTCTCATTTTCTTCTTTTAGTCCACCAATAACTTCCAATTTTCCATTAATTTCTATGTTCACTCGGTTGGCCTCATGACTCATAAGAACTATTTGATTGGTGATCTCAATGTGATGTTCAGTAAGTCTTTGTATCTCAGATTATTTCTCTTGCATCTTTTTAGTAATCTTTCTTCTGTCATCAATAGCTAGAGTTCTTTCTTATTCATCTTGTCTTGCATTATTCATAACATCAATCATTCTTACCATCTATGTCTCTTGACCGATCTGCAGTACTTTTACTTGTTCAGTTAGATGTTGATTGATTTCATTTAGATTTGTAATGCTTCCCTCAAATGTGTCAGATGTATTACAAGATCCAGATTCAGATGATACAAATAGGTCAGGTATCTCTTATTCATGGTAGTCAGTTTCATTGTAGCAAGATGCCATGACTTTTATTTTAGCCAATAGCTCTTTCATTTTGTTTCTTGCCTCTTTGTAGTGCTCAAAGAAAATTTGTAATTGCAACTTCTGATTCTCAATATTTTTGTCAAGCTTATACCTTTCCATTATATGATCTTTTCTCTCAAGTGTTTAAACTTTTCCAAATAAGAGATCTATCTCTGATACTAATTGTTGGAATAATGGAAGGGTGTCTACTGAGAGGGGAGGGGTGAATTGGTACCCTTAAAAAATTTTACACTTTAAACCTTAGTAATCATTGCTTGCATAACCGACCATTGTAGCTTTTCTACTTCATGCATGTAATATCATAACATAAATGTAAGTGCATGTAAACAAACATAGAAATATTCATGAAACTCATTTACACGACACAAGAATTGATAATGCAGAAAACCACTGTTAGAAGGTAAAAACTGTGGTGGGGATGAAACCCACAAAGCTTCACTATCTGCAAAATGGAAGGTGTTGGTTAAGGCTATAAGTTGTGATCACTTCTGATGATCTTACCCGGTTAGGAGTAACATGTTAGACTTGTTAAGTCTACTCGGTTAAGAGATTTCAACAACACAATGTATGTGTACACTTGGTTAAGAGATTTCATAAACATAATGTATGTGTACATTCGGTTAAGATATTTGCAATAAGACTGTTAAGTCCACCTTCTTGAAGGATTTTTTCTATTTGCTACAATTATTAGAGAGTAGACAAAAATATAGATGACCTGATAGCTTGCAATATTGAATTGTTGATTACAAATCCATTAAGTTCACAAAATTGTATATCACCTATTGTGATGGATAATACCTCTATTATGCTCGGTAGCCTTGATTGTAGTTCTTCATAATTGAATTCTCCTTTAACTGTCCTTTGGCATGAAACTCTCTATCTGATCCTTAGATCTCCTTCTGCATCTACAATCATCATGTTCTTGATTGATCATTACATCTATATATAAAGGTTTTGACCTAATTAGGTTTCACGCTTTTCTTGAAAAACTCTAATGATCAAAGGTTTACAACTTGAACTTGATCTCCTAGTTTGCATGAATATAATCAGTTGACTAATTGCATCCACATATTACAATGTTCTTGATCCACAAAAAAATGGTTGTCCAACTAAGCATAAAGCTTCTTTAAAGATTAAAGTGCTTTAGTTGACATGTAGTTTGAGATCCTCTATTCTTGGGAGTAAAACTGTCTCTTGGTAGACTAGTGTTCAGTGATGTCTCTATAGACTATGCTCAGTGATGTCTCTGTAAACTATGCCGAGTGAAGTCTCTGTAGACTATGCTCGGTGAAGTCTCTATAGACTGGTGCTCAATGATCAAAATATTTCGGTGATCACTACACTTAACCATTTTGGTGACCACTGTGTTTGACCATTTCGGTGACCACTGTGTTTGACCATTTTGGTGACCATTGTGTTTGACCATTTCGGTGGTCACTGTGTTTGGTGAAAGTTGTCACTCGGTGATCATGTGACCGATGGTCCAAAACTATTTTCTTATTATACTAATGACAACTTTTGATCATTTAAGGATTATCACAATGCACTTAGTCTTATGGATCAACATCAAAGACATAGACAACACAATAAACTTTTCCACTCAGTCCTCATTAAGGACATAAACAAAACACTTCATCCACTTGGTCAACACCAAGGACCTAAGTAGAAGTTGCATCCACTTAGTCTACACCAAGGACATGGTACAACATAGCTTGTCCACTCGATCTACACCGAGTGCATGATCATAAAACATACACCGTCTACTTGGGTCTACACCAAGGATGTGGATAATATAAAACCAATAAACAACCAAGCAATCATTGGTGGACAAATCAATTCCAAAACACTCAAGGCATGAAAACCAAGTGAATGTAAACAAAGGCACAAATAATATATAACTCAATTAGCCACTTTTTCAGGAGCACAAATTCCATTAAAATCTGAAAACATCTCGTTAGAACACAAGGAAGGCTTGATAAGCCACACAATACACTAAATGCCAAATTTGGGCAAAAATCAACAAAGATTCCAAAATCATAATTTTACATAAAAAGGGTAAGTTCAGACCGCGATAAACATTAGTAGGAATGTGATCAATCCATTTCTATAGCATGATCTTACTATAATCATGGGAATCTACTAATTCCAACATTCAAAACATGCCAAAAATAATGGTCAACAATTATGGAAAGCACACAAATCGAGGCAAGTTCAAAAACACCCAAAATTAAAACTCAAAATTAAGCCACAAAATTAAAACCCATTTGGTTAAATATACCCAAAATTGGCACCTTACAATTCTAATCAATTTTGGTGCATTTCTTCAAATTCTCATCATCGAAGTCCTATTGTACTAGGCAAATTCTCCTTCCTAATTGACTTTAATTAACTTAGTCTCAAATGCAGAAAACCTGAATTTGCATAGATCTTACATTATATTTAATTCCTAAATTTTCAAGATTTATTAGCTAAAAATCCCTATGATTAATTAATTTAATTCTAAAGTCCTAAGTGCTTTTAAATTAAATTAATCCCACCCCCTTTAGATAATACACATCAAAAGGAATTAAATAATTATTTGGTTATTTGAATGGATTATCCTCACTTGAAATTCAATAATTCAAGATGAAAAGCCACCCATGTGGCAATAATTCATTTACTTAATTAAATAATTCCTTCAATTTTGTCTCACCTTCCTCCATGGAGATGAAGAGTCAGTTGTTTCTTTCCAAGAAACTCTTCATCCTCTCTTCAGGCTTTTCTATATTATGGACCTTCTTTTCTTCATTTGAGGAAAGCAATTTTAGAGTACCAAAACTATAGCAAATTCTTGTCTCAATTCTCTCATGTTTTCAATATTTTATTGCATATTTAGTGTAATTTCATTTAGTTTAATGGCATCTTCATCTTAATTTAGTTTGCTTATGTATCAAATATCTTAATTCTATTCTTTCTTTCAAGCTTCTTAGATTAAAATCAGTATTTCCATTCTTAGATTATAATTGCATCACTCATATAGAATAGTTTCATTTCAATTTTCAATGCTTTCAAATCCTCCATTTTAGCAATGGTCTATGGTTGTTGGCTCTCGTTCTGAGAGTAATTAAACACCCAAACTAAATAGGAGGCAATAGGTCGATTCAATTGATATTGTGGAATGAGCAATTCATGTTCATCTTCACAATTTGATGATTGAGCAATGACTATGTTATGTTGTGCTTGATTTAGAGGTCAACATTCAGACACATACATTTTGGCGCCCACCATAGGGCAGAAAATTGATTTCTGGCCTCACTCTCAAAAAAATTTCTGACAAAATTTTGTACTCTGTCATATGGTTGTACTTCTTTGTGTACAGATTCTCGCACAAGAGTTTTGAACATATCACGCGAAGTTTTGCACTTCCTCTCACGAAGCCTTGCACTTCCTCGTGGGAAGCCTTGTACTTCCTCGCGCAAGACTTGGTGACAGTTTTTGAAATTTCATAGTTTTTTGGCAAGTATTGTTACTATTTTTCTAATTATTCTAACATGCTGTTGTTTTTATCTTTCTGATTTTTCTGACAGCATAACAGTGGGCTGCAGGTCACTTGACAAAGACATAAACTTGCTAATGGTTTGCTTGTAGGACGGTTGTCGAAGATCATTTTTAAAAATGTTGTGCTTGTTTATTGCTTTCATCACATAGTATAAATAGGACCTTGTTACAATTTCTTGGGAATCTTGATAGAAAAATAGGGGAATAGGCTCTTCATTACATGGAAGTGATGCCCATGGATGAATCTGAGACCCAGACGTTGCTATCATGATGGACACATAGGGAAGCAAGGAAAGTTAACAAACCTTTAGCACGTTCACTTGTTAGGGGATTATGCTCTTCTCTCTTTGAGAGAATTAGAAACCCAAAGGCTTGTGAATTGGTTGGAGGAGAGTTATCTCGGTGATGAATATGTCTTGCATGTTTGGGTAA
>MU224354.1:1476775-1529158 GCA_018584345.1 Thuja plicata | reverse complement strand
GTTTTGTGTCACCTTTAGAGGGCCTGCCGGAAGTTGAACCTCCGGGAATGACCCAAGTGAGTACACACCTATCGCTGGTGATTCCACCTCACTATAATAAAGTCTACTTTGTCAAGTCCAAAGACTCGAAAGCCATGGTAACTTCTTTCTCGTAATTCTGACTATCATCGTGAGAAAGCCTTGTCTGTTGTACAGAGCGGCGCCGCTCCCAGCCTTGCTTGTGGGGGTGTATGACTTTCAAGTGTTGGTGTGGCTGTGAGGCACCAGCCCTGTATTAGGGACATCAAAGGTTATTGTGAATAGGAGCCCACTAAAAAATTTCTTAGTTAGATGCCTACTCAGATCACCTCTAAAAGAAGACATAATCTATGCGCAGGGAGGGGGAAGAATCTCTCCCCTAGATTCTCAACATAGGTATGCACCTAGATGCTTGAGGTGGTATATGACACTGGCCCCTACTTTAAGGGTAACCTTTGAACATATATTACTGAGTCCTTGGAAAAACCAAAAACATGGGCACCCTCTCGGGGGTAACACTGTTGTGTGAGGTGCGCGCATACACATAAGTCAGTGAGGCATGAATTTTGTCTTCTCTACCATTTTTTTTGTAGGGATAACTAAGTTTTTATTTCGAGTCTTAAACTATCCAATCATGATTAAACAAAGACTCCCATGATTCTGCCAAGTTGCCTTGTCCTTGGTAGAACTGTTTGCAACTACTTCTTGCGTCACTATTGTTTGATCAAAACTTTGTTCTTGTTAATGATTGCTTGTCACATTCAAACTGAGATTGTTGATCTGAACTGTCATAAAATTGTCCTAAATCTGGAAATTATGTTAGAGAACAGTCCTTATTGTGTCTCAAAATCTATTTTTGTCTTAAAAACTGAGTTGATCTATCAAAACCTGGAGTTTTCTCGTGTGAGATTCCAGAAACTGAGCATTTCCTTGTGCGAGCTTTTATTTTCTCACTCGCAATTAAGAGTTTCCTTGTGCAAACCAGCACTTTCTTGTGTGAATCTGTCCTCTGGTGTCCTAAAACATTAAGTTATTTCCCATTGACTGATGAGTTTTTCGCCTGATCTAACTTTTGTCTGAGATCTGATTGCCTATTTCCCTATTGTCTGCAGTCTGAAACTGATTGCCTCAAGTTGTGAACTGACTGATTCTTGCTCAAAATTGTTTTGTCTCTTTGTCTCTATCCTACCTTTTTGTGCTTTTGTACCTTGTGACGTGATAGTCACATCTCAGTTGTTCTATCCATACTCTCGACGATTCATGTCGGGTGCATTTCACATCTTGGTTGTTCTAGCCTTTATCTCCTTTTCACTATTTCTAGAGACAGAGTTTTGAGTTGGATCCTAAGTTCTCTCTTGTTTCATCTTTGTCTATGCCTGTTACGACTAGAAGTAGCAACATATTTCCCATTTGTGGTTCCAGAATAGGTAGAGGTAAACCTCATAATCAAGGAAGAGGTCATTTTGAACCTATTGTTCAATCTAATAGTCAAGAGGGATCCTCACATTCCTCCTCCCCGTTCAGTATAGATCCCATTCTGAATCAGAAACTAGTGTTCCAGCTGTGCTATAATCCCTTGTTTCAAGATCAACATAAATCATTTCTTTCAGATCAACAAAACTTTGGAAGGCCATCTACTTGGGTCAACCCTATTGATGATCCTCACTACCTTATTGATCCTTTTGATCACACCAATCCTTTTGGTCCTATCAATCTTTGTGAACCTATTGATCCTTCCAAACCCATCGACCGCTCTGATCTGCCAAAAGTTACATTGGCCATGAACTCTCAGCTTGATACACACACTCACGCTGAAGCTATGCAGACGACACAATCCCACATCAACAACATGGGAAGCCCTTTTGATTACCTACAAGGTCAATACAGTGAGATCCATGACCAATCTCAAAATGATCAGGCTAAATTAGGTGATCAACATCACCATCGCCCTCCTCCACATGACCAGAGTCAAGATCAGAACCCAAGCATTTATGAAATACTTGGTAATGATGATGAGCCGATAACTCAAAATGACATAGATGCTGCAAAATCTAATAAGGCTCTCATCAAGATGATGGAAATTCTCCTTGCAGAAGATAAAGAGAAATATTTTCTAGATTTGGCAAATCAAGGAGTTAAGCTACCCTCATATTTCAAAGTGGAAACACTTGTGACTAAAGAGGAAGAGACTGAGACTACCAAATTGCAAAAGATGATTCAAGATATGCAAAACCAAATTAGCCAACTTGTAAAGGATAAGGATGAACCCGCACAATAATTCACGATGGAGAGCATCTATCCTTTTCCTTTTGATAGAAGTCTTCATATGCCACCTTTTCCCAAGGGTATGGAACTCCCTAAGTATGATAAATATCTGGGTACCACTGATCCTCTAGATCATCTGAGAGAATTTGGGGCCCTAACTATGGAGTTCATTCATGATCAAACTTATTTAATGCATCTCTTTCCCCGAAGTCTGGGTGGACCTGCCATGGAGTGGTTTTCTTGACTACCCACCGACATTAAGACTTTTGATGAGATTTCAAATCTCTTTATCCAGCATTATTCTCACAACATACAACATCCCATCAACATTAGGGACCTTTGCAATTTCAAGCAAAGACAAGGGGAGCCATTCCTGACATTTCTCCAGAGATGGAGACAGCTTTGCACTAAGTATCCTCGTAAAATACCTGAATCTGAGAAACTCGATATCTAATTGGACAATCTCACTCTTGATTTTGGGTATCAGGTACAACTTCAAGGTCCCCTCAATTTTGACAGCATGATTAAACAAGCTGTGAGGATAGAAGCATTTATGGTTAAGAAAAGAGAATTGACTTTATACAAAGACCAAAAACAAGGCTCCTCCTCTTCCAACAAAGATAAAGGTAAGTTTTTCAACAAGAATAAGGACATTGTGAATGATGGAGTGGTTGATAATGTGACCCCGGCTCCTTCAAAACCAATTTTCAATCTTACTTCTAGTATACAAGCAATCAAAACTACTAAAAAGGCTGCAATAAACACTCAACCGCCTTCTGGATTCTCTAGCAATAAACCTTGGGCCCCTCGACCCAAGCGTGAATTTACTTCCTTGGGAGAACTGCTTGATGTAGTTTACAAGACTTTGGTGCAAAACTAGAATCTCACTCCTTTGGACAAGCGTCCATATGATCCGCAACCACGACCCCATTGGTGGAATGACAATGCATACTGTGACTATCACTAGAACAAGGGTCATAAGACTTCTACTTGTCTTCAGTTGTGCCATAAGGTCCAAGATCTGATTGATAATGAGGTTATTATTGTGGAAAATCATAACAAAAATTTAGATCACCGGGCATTTAAAGATCCCTTTCCTCATCACGAGAAAGGTGAGTCTTCCAACACTAAGAACAACAATGTTAAGGTTAACTACACACATACCACTTATGACAATGTCATCAACATGATCGAACTTGTCGAAGTTGAGTATTGTGATGTGATTAATATCAAGGGGAGTGGGGATGTTCCTAAGCCTAATACCCTGTTTGTCTTAAGAGGCCCTCGGTCTCGCCCGTCTGAACTTGAATCGTCTCAGGATTGCACAAATGTCATTACTAGATCCTGCGCTAAGATCACTCTCAAGGGTCCTGACCCTCCTGCTACTACATCCGCACTGAAACAACCCACGGATAAAGTTATTGTTGGTCCTGCCAACAAGACCATGAAAGTGGTCCCCACACCTCCTACTACTAGTTATAGCATTCTTGACCAGCTGCAAAGAACCAATGCTCAAATAACCATCTTTGAGTTGTTGAAGATCTCGCCTACTCACAGGCAGATTCTGGATAAAGCCCTCGTAGGGGCTAATGTCCCCAAAGACATTAATCTTGATCAGTTTCAATCTATGGTGGGTCACTTGAGTTCACCACACTATTTGTCTTTCTTAGAAGAGGATGACCATTCGATCAGCCACCCGCATAACGCTCCTTTGCATATAGAGGTCATGATTGGCAAAAAACTCATCCGTCGCGTCCTTATTGATAATGGTGCTAGCCTCAATATCTACTCTGCTCACTTGCTCGCTCAGCTAGGCTATGATGAAGATCGCATAGATTCCCGCAAGAAAATTACTATCAAATCCTATGATGAAGAAGAAAGAAAGTCTAAAGGTTTAGTTGTACTACCCATTCGGGTTGGACCTGTTGAAAGAGATGTCACTTGTCAAGTGCTGGACATTCCTCTTGCTTATAACATCCTACTGGGAAGACCATGGATCCATGAAATGCAAGCGGTTCCCTCTACATATCATCAGTGCATCAAGTTTCCTTTCCACAGCACAGAAGTGACAGTTCCAGCTAATATGGGCCATTCTTGTAATACACTCACACAGTCAGCTGATATTTTTGTTCCTGCTAATAGAGAATACACAGAATTCTGTGATTCCAAGCTTAGAGACATGGAACAGACTTTGAAAATCAAAGACATAGGCATGGTGGGGTATCAAATAAAACTTGTGTTATCATTAGCAACTCTACCTCCATCTCCTCATTCTTACGGGAGACCTTCTGAGAACATTAAATCTTCTACTCCTAAAATAGTTTATGATGGTGCCTTTGTACGGGCTTCAACACCATTAGAAGATGAAGATGAGGAAAGAGCTATTAAAGCTTGGATTTACAAAGGAAAGGACATATCTGAACAAACTACCCCAGCTCATGAACTAGATCCCAATAGTGAAGGTCTTAAAATTATGAAACTCTTTGGATACAAAGGGAGTGGCCCAATAGGGATGAATGGTAATGGGCTAGTTTAACCTATTAAAGATATGGGTCAAAAGATGAAAGACACAACTGCTTTAGGCTTCAAGAAGATCCCGTGCCATCTAGGGATTAACAAATTTGTGCCAAAACTAGATCCTCCACTAGAACTTGAAGGCACGACTACAATTGACACTGCAGAGGATAGCTCCGACAAGGATTGCTTTCCTTATCCTATTCCTCCATATCTGGCAACATTCTTTGCTGATCCAGATGACATCATAATACATACTAGTATAGCTAAGGCTGTTAGTGACTCCAATGTCGCTATTCCATTCACTACTCTGACATACGAACAATAGAAAGTGTCACAAGACCCTAGTTTCCAAGGTGAATGATACATACCATTATAGTTTCAAGAGAAGTTTATGCAAGAACAGGCTGGTGTCACAAGAACTCCCAAACCTTCATGGTGCAAACATCCCAGTTAGAGTTTAGACACAGATTCCCATGAATATGAGTTTGACAGTTTTTCAGAAGGATCCTATGAAAAGCTTCTCGACATAGGTGAAGGGTCTAGTGAAAGGTCTAATGAGTCTGATTCCATAAATGTTAACGTGTCTTCTACTATGATCACTAGGACTCAAAAGGATTTGAATACACCTTTGGATGAGATTGCTCTAGGTCTTAGCTTACTAGTCAGCGCTTTTGATGATTATACCATGAATGCACTTGAACCCGTCACTTCTCTCTCACTCCAACATCTCGAGCTAATAGACTAGAATTCACCTTCCTCATCCAACGAAGTCCTCACATTCTAGAATGACTATGCTCTAGCTTGTTATCTTCACGTTGTTGAACCTGTAATATCCTCCACTAGTGAAGAAAGTGTCAACATGACCGAGGCTGATATAAAGTATCTTAGTCATAAAATCAAAAGAAGAAAAAATAGGCGCTCTAATGGTGAAAACCACATTGTGGCAGTGTCAGAGTCGATAAAAGTAAAAACAATAGACGTATCCGAAGGTGAAAACCTCTCTGAGGCACCTAGGGATGAGATACTTGATGCACTTTCAAGTCATTTCCAGGAATGATCATCGGTGCTAATTGAGCTAACTCAGCTAGTAAATCTGGGTACAGAAGAACATCCACACATTATTCATGTGGCTAAATCATTATCTACAGAAGAACTCAAAGAATTCACAAATTTGTTCAAGGAGAAAAAGATAAACTTTGCATGGACATACTCTAACATGCCTGGTGTAGATCCTGATCTTATCATGCATCACTTGTCAATAGCTCCTGGAGTAAAACCAGTCAAGCAAAAACTTAGAAAAATGCATCCACATGTGGCTCTACTTGTCAATGCGGAATTAGAGAAACTCCTAAAAGCTAGGTTCATCAGAGCAATTGACTATGCAGAATGGATCTCCAACATAGTTCCAGTGTCAAAGCACGACAAATCTATCAGAGTCTGCACAGACTTTAGGGACTTAAACAAGGCATCCACTACCCAACATTGATATGACTATGGATATGACAGCAGGGTACGAAATGTACTCCCTAATGGATGGTTTCTCTGGCTACAACCAAATCAAAATTGCGCCAGAAGACCAAGAAAAGACTACTTTCACTTGTGCATGGGGCACTTTCTGCTGGAATGTTATGCCTTTTGGTCTTAAGAATGCTGGAGCCACATATCAGAGGGCAGTCACTACTATATTTCATGATATGATGCACAAAACAATGGAGGATTATGTTGATGACACCCTTGCTAAAAGCATGGACAGGAAGGCACATCTTACTGATCTAGGCCCTATACTAGATCATATGGAAAAGTTCAGACTACGTCTCAATCCTAATAAATGTGCATTTGGAGTAACTTCGGGAAAATTGCTTAGTTATATCATCTCCGCAAAAGGAATCGAGGTGGATCTTGAAAAGGTGCAAGCTATCATGGAAATGTCTCCACCTTGTAATATCAGACAAATTAGAGGTCTTCAAGGTCGGCTTCAGTCTATTCGGTGCTTCATCTCATAGCTAGCTGACAAGTCACAACCATTTACTAAGACTCTACATAAAGGTGTGACCTATGAGTGGAATAAAGAATGTGAACAAGGTCTTCAACGAATCAAACAATATCTAGCTAATCCACCTATATTAATGCCTCCTATTCATGGGAAGCCATTAATCTTATACATATCAACTACAAAAACATCTTTGGGTGCTCTATTGGCCCAAGAAGATCAAAACAATAAAGAAAGAGTGATCTATTACATCAGTAGAATGTTGGTCTCCTATGAAATGAATTATTATGTCATTGAGAAAGCTTGCCTGGCAGTGGTGTTCGCTTCCCATAAATTATGACATTACATGCTGGCTCACACTGCAAGGCTCATTGCAAAAATTGATCCATTAAAGTACTTACTCAATAAAGCTTCCCTCACGGGTAGATTAGCTAAGTGGGTCATGATACTAAGTAAATTTGACATTGAGTATGTGGAAAGAAAAGTTATCAAAGGGAAAGAAATTGCAGATCAGTTGGCTGAGGAACGTATTTCTGACTATCAACCATTAAGGATCGAGTTCCTAGATGAGTCCATCATGCTTCTCATACATCAGACATGGACCATGTTCTTTGATGGATCATTCACCCAGCAGGGTTCAGGTGCCAAAATCTTGTGTTACCCTAAATTTGCACATTTGCAATCTAACAATCATACATACAAAAAATTGCATAAATGTACATCTTTTCCATATTTTTTATTCATGAGATGGTAAAAATACCTTTCTATTGCATTCATACTATCATAAAATTGTATTCTAAGTATTGATCGTGTTTTAAAATTCAAAATTCTAATTGATCATTACATTGTGCATTCAAATTGAATGTAGTATGGATATAGGTTTCATGTTACATCTTTTTTTTTCAGAACTTAGTGGTAATTACAGAGAGAAAAGCATGACTGAAGCATGAGTAGGGTTCCATGCATTGCCTTGTATGGTGAAATATCTACATTTGGTGTCGATTGTCTTCCTTGTCCAGTCTTCATGGTGTTTTATGTCCATCCTTTAGTCAACCCTACATATTAGGTCTAGGGTCGTGTCTTGCATCACGAAGAGAAAAGAGACGTTAGATCCAATTGGATCTAAGCAATACATGAACCACAAACAACATACATCAATCAGGTTTTCAAAAGCTGAATGTTTACTGATAACATCAATACGACAGCAAGATATACCTTAGCATCAACTGAATAAATAATATCAAAAGGACATATCCTTATGAAATCTTTCATTACATATGGTTATTAGTCTGCATTTTCAAAAGTATTATTGTTTGTAGAACCAGAAGAATCTGAATTGAAGGGATTTAGGTCTTGAATCTAAAAAAAAACTTTCTTCAGAATGACATCAGCCTGATGGCTCAATAAACACAAACAAAACAGCCAACATTCATGCATGAGTGTCATCTCATATGACACTCATACACAGACATTGATTGGCTCATTTTTTGTTTGCTGACCTAACAAGTTGATCAGTGATGTATGTGCACAAGTAACTAAATGCAGATAACAAAAGGGAATACAGTGGGTGTCATGAGCCCATGCTCGAACCTCACTAGATTAAAGATGCAAAGGTTCATAAGTTCAGAAAGAAACAAGGTACAGATCCATGTAATGTTGTTCAAAATATGCATATGAAATCAACAAAGATATATCAAAATAAGAGAATGACAATAATTTTGTTATTCACTTTACTAAAGTCGTACCTATTCTAGAATGGAGAGCAAGTGACAAAAAGTGATGATTATAGATAGTGGATCATGCTAATGTTTAAAATAGCATTTCAGTTTTGCATACACATACTTAATTGAGTTCTAATGCAGTGTTATGTGCATCAAAGTGTTATTTACATACATATGAAATCATCAAAGGAATAGTGCATATTAAAAAAAAATCAATAAGAAATGCATGTTGCAAACAAAGCATTAGTAAAACACATTTGGTCAGTCTTAGGGGAGAATGGAAAAATAGTTTGCTGCCTTTTAAAATGTGTCTGCCCATTACCGGGACTGTCAAATTGATACTCAGAATTATTATTTATGCATATGTGAGTTGGGTTTGTTAGGTATTGTTTTAGAATTTGTGGGATTATCTCCCGAGACCCATAGACACAAAGAGCTTCTTGAGATTCACAATGCCAATATACATAAAAGGGAAACAAACACACTACAAACTGATATATGAGTTATGGATTCACTTATACTGTCTGATACTACTAGCAAGCATCCCACATTCAATTCAATCTTAAGCTCTATGCGTAGTCTGGAGCTGGGCAGGAAAGGCTTCTGATGAAAATGTGAAGGTATTATTGAAGGATGAATACTGGGTAGGAGAGGAAAAAACAATGATATTAGAAGCAAATGGTGGATCCAACTTGTGGGATTGAAAATCCCAAGCACAGATCAAATCCACGAGGAAAGGGAAACATGAAAATGCATAAAGACGACAGCATGATCTACAACTTCCTATTCAAGCAAAAGTGACAGCGAATATATACAACCAGCAGTGGGTACAGACAACATTTGTGTATAAAAGATAGCTTGTAACAAAGGAAAAAATTGTAGACATCTAGTGGAGCGAAGAGAAGCCCAAGTTCAGCTTTGTATTACAACAGGCAGTGGGTGTGTATTTCAGTGATAAACCCAGAATTATTTTCTAAACACCCAAATGTAGTTTAAGCTTCAAGATTAGTTACAATAGCATGAAGAGTGAGAAAATGAAAGGAGACAACTTATCTTCTTGTTGATGCCGAGTTCGAAGTGTTGCAGCTCGAGTTCAAAGTTCAACCGAAGATGCATGATAGAATAGTGCCATGTTTCATGGTGTGAAGGCTCTAAAATACAGTTTGAAACAGACAGAATAGAGCCTGAGCTTTGTAAGGAAACGTCTATAGAAAATGCCATGTCTTATGGAATGAAAACGCCAAAAGAACATGCAAAGAACAACACCATTCTTATGGCATAAAAAACCCACAGTAAAGAGCAGTGGAGGTCGAGCCAACTAGAGTTAAAGTCTGAGATTCTTAACTCAATATGCATACAAAAGCCTGATTTCTCATTGTTTATGGCATATAAAGCCGCGGTGAAAAATAATAGCAATGAAGCATACTTTAACTCTCAGATTCAAAATGGTGTGCTCCATATTAGCCAAGAAAATGGTAGAAAGTTGCAGACATGGCGGCACAGACTGATAGGGTTTTGAAAACCCTTATTTTCCTCTCAAACTGCAAAATGAGATACAAATACCTATGCCAAATTTGATGGAGTTTTGAAATCCATCGAGTACAAAGACTATAGTGCACGCCAACTCTTCTTTACATGCCACGACAACTTCATTATATGTCATGACAGTGTGATATTTTGTGGGTCATGTTGACCATAGAGTTAAGTGTTGAATTAGGCATTTAGCTATGGTGTCAGCTTTGCTTGGGAATTAGGGTTTTTTATGCAAATGTAGTGGATCGGGTTATGATTTGGGTTAGTTTTAATGTTTTTTGCAAAGTAATTTGTAAATAAGTTGGTAACTTTGTAAAAATATTTAAAATCTTTAATCACCAACTTTAGGGGGCTTACATTGGTGGAGAGGATTGGTAACATTATGTAAAAAGATGTAAATATTTTAGATACCAATTACTTTAGGGGTATCTCATTTTTGAAATGAGCCTTTAGGGGCTAGATTTTAGGCACTAATTATGCCTCAAATTTAGAGATATGCTTTTGGAGGGGTAGTTGTTGGAGGCTAACTTTTAGGCATGATTTTGGCCTAAGAATCAGGATGATCTTTTTTTTTTAGGAGAGTTTTGGAGGGAGATATCATTTTTGAGATGAGCCATGTGGGCTATTTAGTTGGGCTTTTTCTTCATAGTTAGGGGCAGAATTTAGAGAGAAGGTTCTTTTAGTGAACTATTGGTTCCTATAGACCTTTTTGATGATTTTTGTATCCATTTGAGTTGCAAATTTGGGACATGGTGCATATAGTGAACTTATTGTTCCTAGATGTTTTAGAGACCATTGTGTAACCACATTTTCAGGTTTTTGAAGGAAATAAGAGCAGGCTTTCTGATTACATCAATTTCTGAGTATTGGATCCAATCCTATTCTTCTTTTCTGCATTAAGTGTTGCATATTTTATGTGATCTAGTAAAGTGAATTGTTTCTGATTCCTTTCCTATGTTATAAAAAATTAGGCTTTTTGCAGAATATGTAAGTTTGTTGTCAGTTTTTTATTGTTTGTGGTATGAACCCTAATAGTAAATTCTAGTCAACCTTTATGTTGAGTAGAGAATGATAAATGAAGCTCAGTGATTTTGTAGTTGGAAATGCTGGTTTGAAAAATCCTGATAGATCTGGAGTAAGTTTTAGTGTATCACCCCATTTCCCATTCAGTTTTAGATCCTTCTTCCCTTTTCCCATTAAGTTACCAATCAGGAGGTGATATCCCAAATTAGATAGGAACCGACCTAAAATCTGGAGACTCCTTCTCAATCATAGTCCACCCACAGCTAGAGAAGGTTTCCATTGTTAGGATAGGATACTGTCAAATCCCTAATGCCTGAGTTGGGGTGGTAATTCTAAACCTCAACATCTTGTTCATTACACCTCAGCGGTATTCATTACCAAAGGCTTACAAAATGACGTTTCCTTGCACAAATAACACTGCTGAGTATGAAGCCTTGATTAATGGATTAAAGATTGCTATTGAATGGCGTGTCGATGAGCTAAAGGTCTTTGGAAATTCACAATTGGTTATCAATCAGGTGAATGATATCTACCAAACAAAAGATGAAAAATGGGTGCCTTATAAAAAGATGGTTGATGATCTCAAGAAATACTTTGCACACGTTACTTTCCAACAAATGCCAAGGGCAGATAATTAAGTAGCTGATGCCATGGCTACTCTGGTTTCTATGTTACAAATGCCAGAAAATGACTTCAGACATGAATTCCTGGTGGAGACGTTATGCTACCCTGCTTATAATTCCCCTAAATCCCGGATGATTTGTTCAGTCATTGGACACATGACTCATCCCGCTACCAACATATTTACTCCTACCTTCATGACCATATTATTCCTGACACTTACACTCGAAATGAGAAACATCACTTAATCCGTAGTGCTTCATGTTTTGTCATCATAGCTAACGACTTATATAGGTGAGGTCTAGATGGTACCCTCCTTAGGTGATTAGAACCTGATGAGTCCAAACGTACGTTAGTAGAGGTGCATGAAGGTGTCTGTGGGTCTCACTCAAATGGTCTGACACTGGATCGCAAACTTATTAGAGTTGTTACTATTGGCTGGATATGGAGAAAGAAGCTATACAATTTGCTAAATCTTGCAAACATGTCAGCTTCATGGAAATATGATCCATGCTCCTGCCAAGGAGCTCATTCCTTTCATCAACTTTTGGCCATTTCAGCAGTGGGCCTTTGACTTAGTGGGTCAGATACATCTGTCTTCTTCAAGGGGACATAAATACATCATTACTGCTACATACTATTTTACCAAGTGGGTCGAAGCAGTGCCTCTCATCGTAGCTGATGGCAAGTCTGTGGCCATGTTTATACTAAACTAAATCATCTGCATATATGGTGTACCCTCATCAATAATCACTGATAATGGGGGGCAATTCAAGAACAAGGATCTAACAGATTTATGCACTAAGTTTAGAATTATTCAGCACTAGTCTTCTATCTATTATCCCCAGGGTAATGGACAGGCGAAAGCTTCAAATAAGACTATTCTCAAGATCTTACACCGTACAGTACACAAATCTGGACGAGATTGACATCTCTAGATTAATCTGGCTTTATGGGCTTAACGCACCAGTATACGGACACTAACAGGGGCCACGCCCTTTGCTCTAGTTTATGGTTCAGATGCAGTGCTTCCTATTGAGGTTGAGATTCCTACCTTGCGAGTCTCTCTGAAGGGCCTCATTACTGATGATGATATCAAAATATCTCGGCTACAAGAGCTTGAACTACTATATGAATGTCGAAAAGTGGTGTTCGATCATCTCCGAGCATATCATAAGAGAATATCTAAAAGCTACAACAAGAAGTTCAGACCAAGGGAATTCCAAATGGGTGATCTCATCCTGAGAGAGAACCCCAAGAATCAACAACAGCGGGTCCAAAAAGGAAAATTTGAACCAAACTGGCTTGGTCCATATGTTATCACTGCAGTATTTGGGTTTGGCGCTTACCAGCTCTCTACCACAGAGGGGGAACAGCTCAAAGAGCCTATCAACGCTCTTCATCTGAAGAAGTTCTATAGTTGAGATGTCTTCTAAATGCTCATGTACATACTCTATTCTGAGAAAATCCTAAAAATTGCAAAATGTCCTGAAAAATGATCATCTTAGTGAAAACCTGGCAAACAGGCGCTTTGATGTATCTATTATCCTAGTGAAAACCTGGTAAACAGGCGCCTTGATAATACCAAAAAAATCAAAAAATGAAAAAATACAAAAAAAAATCAAAAAATGAAAAAATACAAAAAAAAAATCAAAAAAGAAAAATAACAAAAAATGAAAAAAGTGAAAACACAAAAAAATGAGAAAAAAGAGAAAAAAATGTGCCATTGATGAAAACCTGGTAAACAGGCGTCATGGTAGCAAAAATAGAATTTCTACCAAGATGGTGAAAACCTGGTAAACAAGTGCCTCTTGTTCCGCAATGCTCTATCTATCACGGCATCCCTTGGCTTTCTTGCAATTTGCTCTCCTGCTTTCCTGCTTTAGTTTGCTTGCTCATGCATTCACTCTCAATTATTTTTGAGATTTTGCTCGACTTCACATGGATTGAAACTGGTCACACTCAGGGGCATCTTCCTAGTCTAGGGGGCATTGTCCTATCTTTTGGAGTCTCTCTCCTCTTTGCATTAGTCACCAGTGGTTCTCACTAAGTCTTCCTACTGATGCCTAGATCTCACGCTGATCTTTATACTTGAGAATCTCTCTCGCGTCAGTCACCAGTGATTCTCACTATGTCTACCTACTGTCACTGTACTACTGAGATTTCTCACATCAACTCGTTATTTGTCGACATCAATCCATTCAGTACTTGGGGGCATGGCTCCCCACTTTGATCACATCATCGGTTTACACTCGAGTCAGTAATCTTGTCAGTTCTAAAGGACAACTATCTACTGGCACAAACTGGTGTTTCTCAACACCCCAATCAAACAATGTTTTTCAACACTCTCTTTGGACACAT
Organism: Thuja plicata; assembly: GCA_018584345.1. Taxonomy (NCBI): domain Eukaryota; kingdom Viridiplantae; phylum Streptophyta; class Pinopsida; order Cupressales; family Cupressaceae; genus Thuja; species Thuja plicata. The sequence goes on along the minus strand of MU224354.1, from coordinate 1,515,109 downwards.
CTGTGTTTTTCAACACACATTGGATACATTGCAACGTAAACATCTCTCGATAGCAATCAAACACATCGCACTCACAAGCACAACGGTGTTTTTCAACACCCCAAACATAGGCACATTCGTAAACTTTGAAACATGCTGAGCTATGATTGAATCTTTCTTTGTATGCTTGTGGGTGTGGTTTCAATGATCCGAAAATGTCAAACAAACAGGATGTATGTGATAAGAGCTTTTGCATTAAGGTGAAAAAGCCTCACATCCCTCGATCTTGTTTATTTGTATGCCAAGGGGAGGTTGGAACTATCTCTGTTGTTTACGTGTGTACTCTTACTATGTCAAACTGGAAACAATGTTCAGGTCATCTTGGCTTTTGTGCCCTGGTGCTTATGTTCGTTTCCTACATTTTATCCGATGAAAGTCATATTCATATTCTTATGGTGGCATTGGCACCAATAAGGATTGTATTGACTCCGATGTTCCAAAAATACTCGATGATGATAATTATGTGATGAGTCCAACAACCAAGTCCTAGGGTTGCATTTAGCTTAGGCTTGCATTTAGCTTAGGCTTGCATTTGCATTTTAAGCTTGTATAGTGATAGTTTTGGTGCTCTCTTCAATGTCTTCTCGTTCTTCAAAGGTCCTGATCTTTTGTCCTGGATTCCTCTCGACTACACAAGTGTCCGGTACTCGCTCTCGATCTTTATTCATATTCTTTTGGTTAGTACCTATCGTATATTGCAATATCCTGCATGAGATGATTAGTACCGTTGCATTTCCATACATTCATTTGCATTTACCTATCCATAAACATGTGCATCCATTATAAGCATAAATCAAATCATACATAGCATTTATCCATCTAACATATATCATTGCATTGCATTCATTCATACATCAATAAAACATGTGCATAAACATTTGCATATTCATCCATGGCATACATTTCTAAATCTATACATCTAATCATATAGGAAACATCTCACAAGACATACAAATTTAAAGCAATATATAAACAAGTACAATGATGCCAAAATTGAGCTCATATATATATCAATCGATCAAATGTACAAGGGTGCTACTCGAGCACAGTATATCAAAATGGTGGTACAATATATATCAAATGTCTCATCTAGCCACTCCCACCTGGAGGTGGCGGCATGGCTTGCTACTGAGGAGGTGCTTGTGGTGGTCCCTGTAGAGTGGCGTGTGCCCCAGCATACTCTGAAAATGGCGAAACCTAGTCCGCTGCCTTGAGAACTATGATTGTGTATGTAGCATAGTAATAGGCTGACTAAGCAGCCTCGTATCTCACCTCTACTTGTACTTTGGCTAGTGCCTCCTGTAGTCCCTAAAATCTCTCGATCCCGCTCGGTCACTCGGGTCTCCTGGATGACCACCTGTGTACAGTAGTCATCTCGCTCCCTTTGTATCTGCCTCACTCTCTCCCAGCTCTTCTTGAGAGCCTCCTATAACTATGCCACCTGTCCTCCTACCTGTGTATCAGCCATAATAGTATCAGCGATAATGGTATCACCCCCCTGCTTAGTGGACCTCTCATGAGTACCACTACTCCCTTCACCTACGTCTGATCCCATCCGTCTAGGAAGAAGGGGACTCAGCCCAATCCTCGGCTACACTCTCTATTGTGGTGGTACCTACTGTGGTGGTGGCTGTTGTGCCTGTTGTGGTGGCGGCTGTGGTGCCTACTGCTGCAGTGGTGGCCGTACCACCTGCTGTACCTATGGGCCCATACCAATAGGATTTGTAAATCTCAGGAATGGGTGCGCTAAAATATGATCTTTGTATGCAGGTGCCATCCCTGCATTCGTCACCCCTGCTAAATAATCCCACCTAGCTGGTGGTACCCGTGCATCTATCATGCTCTTGCCTCGGTCTAGCTGTCGCTGCCAGCCCTTCTTCGTCTCATCGATGAATCAGGCATATGTGCAGTACTCCTAGGAGATGTCCTGTGGTCTCCCAAATTGTTGTAGGACCCGTGTCAGTAGGAAGCGCTTAATGGTGCTGATAGTGCGCCCGATCAAAGGACGCGAGTAGAACATATGCGACAACTCATGTCGTGCATCATCCCAAACCTCTGTGGCTATCCATGGCCTCTATATAAATACTGCCATATCATCTAGCTGTGACCGCCACTAATCTGTCTTACCCGGCGCTGGCTGAGTCATAGGACCTACATACCTATAAATATATGGCTCTAAGGGCTGCTGAGTATCATGAAAAATAGGCCGACATACGGGAAGGTGCTCCCATGCCCAGATCTGTAGAACCATGACTCCTTCCTCCATGGACCGTGCGCTTCGATACACAATCTCGTGCATCTTATGGTACATCTGCGCGAGCATACACTCGCCCCATTCGAATCTCACTGCTGGTCTAGCTAACATTCGTTGCAGCATGCCTCCCCAGCCGCACTCCAATCTGTGTTGACCCTGATCCGGCACCAGGTGGCAACTCAAGAACAATGCCAAGACAACTGCCAATGTATGATCTACACCATACCTGCTCGTCAGATCCTCCCAAGAGATGGATCGACCCATCACTAGATCATCTTGGAAGATCGCTCTCAATGCAAGTGTGCCTACCCTCGGTTGGGTATCGTAGTCCACGCGAGCCCCGTGGAATGGTACTCTCAAGATCCTGTATATGTCCTCAGGAGTGACTGTCATCTCCCCCTGTGGCAAATGGAAAGTGTTCATCTCCAAATGGAAATGCTTGACAAGTGCACCCAATAGATTGTGATTTACCCGAATATTGGGTACATCACGAAGATATGATAATCCTAGCCTGTCAAGATGGGCACCATTAGCATCTGTCAGTCTCCGCAACAGCTCACCCATGATAGGATGATAAGACTAGAATGTAATATTAGGGAAGTCAACCTGCAAAGCAAGCGATGACATTTGATCAGTATCTCGACATGATGATTTTTCAAAGTAATGACAACAAATACAACTATGGATCTATCCTAAACACAGTTCTGGGGCATTGTAATTGGCTGATGCTGCGACATAATGGACGAAAATTCTCTGGACAGTAAGTAATTCCCATGCAAGGAAACTCTTTTCCCGCGCGAGATTTCTATTTCACGTGAGACAGGATCTCTCTTCGTGCGAGATTTCATCACTAGGGATGAAATCTCGCACGACATCGTCGCACACCTCGTGCGAGCTCGTGGAGGGACCCCATGCGAGGAAGCCCTAACCCGTGTGAGGAAACCAATTTCTCGTGCGAGGGGCGACCTTGGCCGGTGCGAGGGAACTATTCCCTCATGCGAGACTTGACCTAAGCATACTTAAAAGCTTTTAAAACATGCTAAAAAGATCTAAAAAATCGATAAAATTTGAAATGCAAGATGGTTTTTCGATTACTTACAGGTGCGTCATACTCCGGTGGCTCGTTGTGTCATTGGGAGTGCTCAAATCGATGTGTAAACATGGGAATGCTATCAATATCAACTTGGGCCCTCGCCATCTCTAAAGTTAAAAGTGAATAATGATTTGAAAATGACCCCTTTGGGCCTTATATAGCTTTTGACCTAATTTTCAAAAGTACTCTATTTTCTGCAAAAATTACACCCTTGGCTAAATCGACCATTCTGAATCTATTTTCGTGATCAAAATTGAAATCTGACACTCCTAAGTAGCTCAAAATTGCATTTTAAAATTTTGGGATCAACGTGCTCCGACGCTTGTGCAGTTGTCTTTCTGGCGTCGCTTTCTTGTCAGAATCATCTCTCGTCATCATTTTCTCAGCTTCTGCAATCTTTTCATCAAAGGCAACTCTAGTCAATTCTAGTCAAACTTGGTCAACTATGGTCAAACCTAATCAACAAGACCTCCCGATCGCTCTAAATTGATTCTATCTTCTCTTGATCTATCTCTGAATTCCTCTGGATCTTCGATCTCACTTCTATCTGCAATCTTTCTGCTGTGTCATCTTTCAATTTCTCTCTCGAGGGGGCAATATGATTGCATCATTGAATCTTTTCGCATCATTCTTGAATCAGTCTGATCTGAATCAAAAGTCCCCATCGCTAGGGGCATCTCATCACTTGGGGCATATTCAGTTTTTCGTACCTTATGGTCAAAATTGGATATTCCATGATCTTGAATCTCTAGGGGCATCTTGATGTCTTGCATCTTGTCATATGTCCATCTATCTTTCTAGGTATCTGAGCAATCTAACTCAGATCCTCAAGGATTATGCTTTGTTCTGGAGATAGTCCTAAAAATCTCTATTGACTATCTTTTGGGACAGGTATCGGGGCAATCTAACCCTGACTCTTGAAGGTTGAGCCTCGTTCTGGGGACAATCTTGTGAAAGATATCAATCTAACTAGTGTCTGGGCAATCTAACCTGGATATTGGGGGACTAAGCTTTGTTCTGGAGATGATTCTTGAAATCTCATTAGGTATTGGGGCAATCTAACCCTAATTCCTGAAAGTCATGCTTCATTCTGAAGACGGCTCTCAAAAGCTCTTTTCAACCATTATCTAGGCAACCTAACCTAAATCTCGGAGTGCTAACCTTTGTATTGGGGCAATATAACCCTGATTCTGGAGATAGTCCTAAATCTTCATCAGCAATCAACGGACATTGGGGCAATCTAACCCCGATTTCAATTTTCTCTCAATTGGTATTTGAACCGTTGTCTTTGCAATCTAACTTAGACTTCAGAAAATCATGATTCATTCTGAAGATGGTTTTGCTTCTTGATCTGATCGGTGTCTTGGCAACCTAACCTAGACTCCCGAAATCTTCATCTGTCACATTAGACTATTCTTTGAATCAACGCACTGCTCGCACATCAATTAAAAGAGGGGCAAAATATAACACCCCAAAATTGGCACCTTACAATTCTAACCAATTTTGGTGCATTTCTTCAAATTCTCATCATCAAAGTCCTATTGTACTAGGCAAATTCTCCTTCCTAATTGACTTTAATTGACTTAGTCTCAAATGTAGAAAGCCTGAATTTGCATAGATCTTACTCTATATTTAATTCCTAAATTTTTGAGATTTATGAGCTAAAAATCCCTATGATTAATTAATTTAATTCTAAATTCCTAAGTGCTTTTAAATTAAATTAATCCCACCCACTTTAGCTAATACACATCAAAAGGAATTAAATAATTATTTGGTTATTTGAATGGATCCTCACTTGAAATTCAATAATTCAAGATGAAAAGCCACCCATGTGGCAATAAATCATTTACTTAATTAAATAATTCCTTCAATTTTGTCTCACCTTCCTCCATGGAGATGAAGAGTCAGTTGTTTCTTTCCAAGAAACTCTTCATCCTCTCTTGAGGCTTTTCTATATTATGGACCTTCTTTTCTTCATTTGAGGAAAGTAATTTTAGAGTACCAAAACTATAGCAAATTCTTGTCTCAATTCTCTCATGTTTTCAATCTTTTATTGCATATTTAGTGTAATTTCATTTAGTTTAATGACATCTTCATCTTAATTTAGTTTTCTTATGTATCAAATAGCTTAATTCTATTATTTCTTTCAAGCTTCTTAGATTAAAATCTGTATTTCCATTCTTAGATTATAATTGCATCTCTCATATAGAATAGTTTTATTTCAATTTTCAATACTTTCAAATCCTCCATTTTAGCAATGGTCTATGGTTGTTGGCTCTCGTTCTGAGAGTAATTAAACACCCCAACTAAATAGGAGGCAACAGGTCGATTCAATCGATATTGTGGAATGAGCAATTCATGCTCATCTTTGCAATTCGACGATTGAGCAATGACTATGTTGTGTTGTGCCTGATTTAGAGGTCAACATTCAGACACATACAAGCATAACTCCACAAAATTCATAATTTCCAATTTCTAAAATGTTAAATAAATACATAGACCAAATCGGGCAATGAAATGCTACAAAATTGTGGGTGAATTCTAATTCTCAAACCACAAAATTAAATCACTTTACTTCATTCAAAATCATGAAGAAGAAAAAAGACAGGAGATGCCCTACCTCACACCAAGTGGGAAATACAAAAACAGAGAGAATAAAATAAATCTGTCACGAAAATGCAAACCGCTCCATAGAAAGAATAGCAGTGGCGACATGAATATAACGAGACACTTCCCATGTGGATCCAACAAATATGTCAAACACAACAACCAAATCAATGATTTTCTCTAAGCCAATTTGGATCTAAATCCCATTTCGTCGAATACAAAAGTGAGGAAGCTGAATTCTTTTTGTCAAATAAAAGTCACTTTTCCCCCAAAAGCCAAAAAGGCTTTAAAATAAAATCACTTAAATAAATCTGGATGACTAAAGACTTCTAGAATTTAAATGAAATCAATTCTAATTAAATAGAATTCAAGTACGACTAAATAGATAATAAATAAAATAAAATCCCTAAATAATTAAATCAACATATAAAATTCTAACTCAATAATGATAACTACGAGAAATCTAAATGCATAGACACGAATACTAGTCTAACAAAATATGCATATGAAGTCCAAATTTACCCACGTGTACTAGAGGTATAATATGAATTAAGAATACATCATCCATACAGGGACGATATTGGCCTAATAATGAACGATTGGTGAAACTACCTCTCATACCGTTGTTGGGGATAAGGCATGCTCAAACCTACAACTCATGTAGAACAACATCTAGTACATGTTCATTAAAACATGCACACATCAAGTGTAGTTGCTTATAGTATAAATAGCCGAAGCACATGAACATACAAGATATCAAACAGTAAAGGAGAGTGAGACATCATGTGGACCTCATAGATTAGTAATGATGACTTCGTCTCACTTCATACAATCACATCAAACATAATCCATAATAATTATATGAGCATAATAGTGAACATCATCCCATCTAAATTAACATAAAATAGTTATTTACAATAATATGAGCATTTATTAGTGAAAATCTCAATTAAAATACCCAACGACATATAAGACACAATATAATTGGAAATCAATGATAATCATCATAATATATTAATCTAATGTTCTTGAATGCAAAATACACCAGATATCATCATAAAGCATCATCATGCAGATATGATCAAAATGGTAATAACAACATAATCTAACCTTTAAATCAACAATGATAGTGGTAACCAAAATAATGTACAGTAATCAAATGTATCACACACTACAACCACCTGATCACATCACACGGATAATCACAGAATAACAACATCATGATACAAATCTAATGATCCTTGATCTAGATAACATCTAAACAAGATAACAATCTATAGACACCCTAAATTGGTCAACCAAAATCAACATGGTCAACCAAAGTCAAAAGGGGTCAAATCAAGTCAAGATTATGGATTAAATAATAAAGCCGTTTAATTAATTAAATCTAAGCTAAAAGGGGATTAATTAAACTATGTAATTGATTAAATCAATTAGTTATATAGTTTGAAGTAAATAAATGTAACCCATTAAAACCCCTTACATGGCTAATTTAATTAATTGTTTGATTTAATTAAATCCTAATTACTTTCAACAAAAGGGGACAAAGAATCAAAGAGCCAATGAGAAGAAGGGATGAAGAGCACATGGATCACTCCAAGGCTTTTCCATCCTAGCCACTCATTTAGGCTTTGCTATCCTCATCACTCCTTTTGTCATCTTGTCCCCCTATTTCAAACCAATCACTCAGCCTTGACCTCAACTATACCTTGACTTTGGTTAATTAAACTCACCCCCCTACCCTTGGGAATTCCTATAAATAGGATGATTTTCTTAGTGTAAGGTTAACCAATTCACTTTTAGAGTCATAATTCACATTCAAAATGCATTTTGAATTGGGCATTTAGCATTTAACATTGAAGCATTCTTGAAGAAGTCTTGTTATAATGGCAAAAACATTCATGATCACATAGAATTTGAGCATAGAATATGACATTTCATCTTACTTTTCATCTTAGATCCATATCTTCATCATCATTAGTATAATTATTGTTTTAGGGGTTGTCACTTTAGGATGCTTTGCAGTTGAGAGCATTTGTTTATTCCTCCTAAATAGAGATCCATGAGACGCTTTCAATTTGCTTTTATTGTCAAATTGGCTAACCTAGTTAGATCTTTCAAAGTTTGATTGAAAAGTATGTTAAACTAATGTTTCATGCAGGTTAATGAGTTGTAGATTTACGAACAACACAATCATAATCCAGTACCTACTAGCACATACATTAGTGGAACCATCACTCACGTCATACACCATATAATCAATAATGTCTCACGAGCCATATAAACCAGATACCATCAAACCACAACAGTAATGTTGGAAATGAACACAAGAACGAAGTTCTAAGCTAGGTGCATCTCACAATGCCAATATATAATCATAACATGGGAATAGTCACCCAATCTCATAATGAATCAAGCTCTGACCAAAATACCAAGAACACAATGAGTCCCCAAAATTCAGAATAAAAGCCTCAGAAGGTCTAGCATCATGAATCAGGTATGCCACAATACACAACAAAATGGTTCTCACAACCATGCATAAGGACATATGCAACTTGCCAATGCAATGACATAAGTTAGATTACCTCAACGGTACCAACCTTTCATGGGTCCAACATGATCATACAACACAAGAAAATATCCAACAAAGCATAATGTGCACTCAACTAATCACACAAGGCACAACGAAAACATCCTAAGCCAAAACAAGGCATCACAAGGGATCTCATCCAACAACACATAAGCACTAAATCACATACTACTAAAGCCACATCCATCACGATGCCATGCAGAAAGCAAATGAAAGAGGCACTACACACATATCACTTCTTATTCTCCCTCTCCATATATGCATCTCTTCCATCTTTATCTATCCCTTAATTCTCTCTCTTAATTTCTCCATCCCTGTCTCTCCATGCCCCTCCATCTCCATTTCCACCTTACTTTCTCTTTCTACCTCTCTCACCTTTGTAAACATAACATGAGTCTTGGTAACAAAGGTTGATTATCCTTTTGATTGATATTCAAAAGCTTTTGGTTTACAGTGTGTATGTTTTATTGTTTGACATTTTAGAGCACACCCAATAGTCCATCATTAGGAGTAAAATGAATAATAGGATTGTAGATCTAGTTATAAAGGAGAGAAGATGGGAGAGATGAGGGGTAGACAACAATAAAAAATTAAAATAAAGAGAGGAGAGAAAATATACAAAATGCGAACAACCCAGAACTAACTTGAGAGATAGGAAAATTAGGCATATTTAAAAACCTATAATGAGATTAAGAAAGGCAACCACAAAACCTTATATTTTAAAGAAATAATTCCTATTTTGTCAATGTGAGAACAAAAACACAAAATTGAATGCAAACAAAATAATGAAATCAATAGAAATCCATTATAAACTACTTCACAAAATTCTACATTGTCCAAATCTTCTTTGAGTTGTAATCTTGACTCTCAAATTCACACCAATAGCTATGTGGCACACAAAGATTCGAAGATTGTGGTTGATTACAGTGAGGAAGCAAGGTTCCTTTTATAGATTTCAGGACTTCAACATATGATTGAGATAAAAAAACATTGATTGATATCAGACGGATGAGATTGGACACGACTGATTGACCTTAATGAAAACAAGGTAGATCTAACTACTAAATTTAGAAGGATTTAGTGAACTAAGGAGATGACTAGATTGATTGATAGATAAATGACTGCATGACTGTGATAGATAAAATTGATTGTCGATTTAGACTGAAAGTGAGTGATATTTAGGGAGGTGTTAGTAGAAGACTTAATTAGAATAAATACATAAAACAAATATTTCATTTATTTGAGAAGAATTAATTTCTTAAAAAAAAAAATACTTAAATAATTAAAGATTTTATTTTATTATAGATGAATAATTATTGATTAAATAATAAAATAACTATTTAACTATAAATGACAAAAATAAGAAAGTTATTTAATTAAATAATAAAGATTATTTAACTAAAGCATATGAAGAAAAAATAGGAAATGAATTGTATAAATCAATTATTTGACTTATGTGCATGAAATTAATAAATAATATTTTTTTAAAAAGAAATTGCTTATTTGATAAGTGAAAAATTAAATAAATTAAAGAGTTATTTAATTATAGAAGACTAGAAGAAATAAATAAATAAAATAATTAAAGGATTTATTTAATTAGAGAAGATTTAGTTAACTAATTAACTAATTATTTAATTATAGAAAAATAGAAAAAGATAGTAAATAATAAAGATTAAATAATAAATACCATTTAAATAAAATATGTGAAATTACTTAATTAAATAATAAAATTATTTAGTTAATATTGGAAAAAATTAGATATTTAAATAATTAAAATTATTTAATTATGAGAAAAGAAAAATGTTGATTTATGAATTTGAATAAAAAAATGACATATATTAATTAAATAATAACTAAAAAATAACCAAAGACTAAAACAAAAGAAATCTTATATATAAGAAGAAAATAACTAGATTGTTTACATAATCTTCTTTTATACATCTATATTATTATAAGTAATCTATGTAAATAAAATTAATTAAAATTTATATGCAATAAATATAAATATAAGCTCTAAATAAAAGAAAATAATATTAATTATAATCTTACCATTATGTAAATAATCTCATTATTTATATATAAAAAGTGATGAGAGAGAAAGAGAATCTATATTTATACAATCTTTATATATAAAATAACATCACACAGATTCTTTATATAATCTTACATATAGACACCCCCCCCACACACACTATATATATATATATATATATTGAAAACTATAGAATACGATAGTTAGGAGAAAAATAATAGCTCACTAAAATAAAATATAATGTAAAAAACAAATAGGACAATCAAATAAGCTAAGGAGATAGGAAGAAAGGAAAAGAAAAGGAGAGAGGGAGTACGAGGTAAAAGGGAGGAGTAAAAACATCAAAGGTTTTGTTTTACTCATGTTTGGAGTACCACTTTCTCCATTAAGATTTTTCTGCACAAACAAAATCATTTGCTAAATAGCCTATGAATTGATCTTATGTATCCATTGGACACAAATTGCTAGTTATTATATTGCATTAAACCTTATGTACCCATCGAACACAAAGATATTTACGAGTTATTATATTGCATTAGACCTTATGTACCCATTGAACACAAAGATGTTTACCAACCAGTTATTATATTGCATTAAACTTTATGTACCCATTGAACACAAAAATATTTACTTATTATTATTATTATCATATTACATTATGTACCCATTGAACACAAAGATATTTACTTATTATATTACATTAGCCTTATGTACCCATTGAACAGAGAGATGTATGATAATTATTATATTGTACTAGAACATTTATTAAAAAAAGAAAAAAGAAAAAAGAAGTTAAAAAATAAAATTGAAAGACAATAGAGAAATAGCGATGGGGAAGTGAGTTTAGGTAGAGTGGTTGCGTAGGAGTAAGGCGGCGGAGGGAGGAAGCGGCGGAATTTGCTTAAATTGGGAGGAAAGGAAGTAAGGACGCGGTCCACTTCACCGGTAATAAAACCCGCGCTTTCGTTGACACGTGCCGGTCATGTTGAATAAATCACCAAAGAACGAAATCGCTGGGCGGACTCCACGGTTCTATTTTTATCAGTTTACCTGCAATTATTTTTTGTTATATTGCTACGCGAAACTCTCGTGTTAATTGTCGAGCATGTTGCATGGTTGGGAAGCGATGGATGGCGTTTAGTTAATCGTAAAAGGACTGTTGTGGGACGGGGAGGCGCGAGACGTTAATGGGCCAGGTCTTTGAGAGCGAATGTAATTGTAGTCGGCGAGGCGGAAGACGAAGTGTTTGATGAAATGCAATTGGAAAGAGAAATGGATCCGGCAGGAGCAGGAGGAGGGGGAGGATAGGGCCGCTTCACACTTCATTCATCCTCCATTCTTCATTTTTCATCCATTAAGTAAGCAGTATTTACAAGGAAAGCTTTATTAAGACGATCCATCATCCATGGAGGCCACCAAGGGCTGGTTTCAGCGTTTTCAGCCAAAAGCAATGAAAGCCGCGCTGGGGAAGAAGAAAGATGACAATAACACCAACAATTGCCCTCGCCCTCCCAACGACGAAGCTCCTTCCAACGTTACCAAACAGAGAGTAGCTGCGGCCAAGCAGTACATAGAAAACCATTACAAAGCTCAAATGAAGAGCTTGCAGGAGCGCAAGGAAAGGTACTTTCAATTTTCCCTGTTCCTTGCCTTCACACTGTATCCTTCTATTAAATTTTCTGCCTCAATTCTCTGTTCTCTTGAATAAAATCCTTCCTCATCATTCTTCTCTACTCAAATTTTGATTCCCCTAATTGACCTGCGTGACGGGGTAGAAGTAAGGCTACGTCAGTCCTGACCAGAGAGTGAGTCGAGTTCAAGTAAGGAGCAAGGTAGCCAGATGAATTGGATCACTTGTAGCCACTTTCTACAGACCGTGTTTATGGGGACCTTAAATATGGAACAAAACCATTATTTAAAAAAATTAACGATATAATCAGGAAAGTACGAATACGATAAAATACTTACTGAAAAAAATGTAATTTACATAATTTATACAAGTCGAACATAACTCTACACAATACAGACAGAAACTTTTATATTCTAATCATAAAATTTATTCTCTACCACTTCTTGAATCTGTCTTTATGATTGAAAACGGTATGATTTCTTTTGATGTATGCTGTTTCTCAATTAAAAACTTGCGGTTCAATTTCTTTTATAACAAAGTCTTTGTTTATTTACTTTTATTCCGGTTGAATAGAAAAAAAAACATACGAAGCAAAACAGCCTTGATCAACTCTGTTTGGTAACCTTGCTTGTTTTAATTACTTTGGATGAAACGCACGTTAATCGTAACTCTGTCAAAATAGGAAACTTCTGGAATCTTACCCTATGGAAAATTGAGGTAATATTTACTCAAGCTTAGGCAATTACAAATTTAAGGCATCTCGTTTGCAGATTCGCTGCAAACGTTCTTCATTCGTCATTACAGTGCTGAAGATAAATATAAAACGTTGCTCAAGGAGGTATTCCTTTAAGATAACACTGGGAGTAATTGTTCATGATTGCCACAATTCATCTATTTAAAGAACTTTGATCAATTTCTTCTAAAACCCACCACTACTAAACTACTTCTCTGAGGATGCAAAGTATGTTAGTAGTAAGTACATGACAGGATGTGGAAAGCAGTCTTTACACATGTAGATAGGATAGATTTACAGGTGTATGGGTTAGAGGAAAATAGTCAAGGCTGAGTAAATATGATCCTGTGTACCATTAATTGAAACCGTGAAACTTTTTGTCCACTTGTCTTGTTCTTTGATGGGCCAATCTAATTCCATAATTATTTTGAGCTTTTTCATATTAAAAACATAATGTATGTCCAAGGCTACCTTTTTGTCATTAAGAAAATTTTGAAGTCTTGTTTCCAATCTAAAGCATTTTTTGAGTTGCAAACTACACAAAATTGGATCCACCTTTTCATCTTTCATGGTCCACAATGGATTTGAACTCATCTGTTCTTTCTTTCGAAATGTTGTCATATCCTTGACAAGAAACACATATACAAACATCAAAAAATCGTCCTACTTGTAAGGCTTAACGATTTTCTGTAAATATCGAACCTAATAAGTGAACGACTACCACGTACATAGGTATTCCAAGTAGGAGTATGAAGGTGCAGAGGACTTCAGGTGATATCCCCATTTTAATAAGCAATGCTCTTATGAAGAACACCATTGTTTGATTGACAAATAAATGATCATTGTCGTCAAGTCTATCATGGTTGCTGAAGATAATTTAATAGACAGCAATAGAAATTAATAAGTTGATCACATGGATTAGTGAAGATTAAGAAACAATGTAATTTACACCGATCAGATAAAGGGTTGTGTCTACTGAGGGATTAATTATCATAAGCCTGAGTGATTGACTGCAGCAATTAAATATTGTAGAAAATCAGATATTAGCGTATGGAGGGCAAACAGCGGTTCATAAACGTAAGCAACATTAATGCTTAACTGCTGGAAGCTGCGACTATGTTCCATAGACGAACCAGTGATAGGTTATGCTAAACATTGACTAATAACAGAAATTGATATGAGAAATAATTATCATTGACAATTCAATTGAGATTGCTGTTTATATGTATTTTGAATTGCCAATAAATTAGTAGCAAGCCTTGTTTTCCTTGGTCTTGGGAGCTCTTTTTTCTCAGTGAGTTTTCTCATTATGCTTAACACCCTAGTTTGATTTAAAATGAATTTGGTGGTAAATTTCCTCCTCTATACTCGATTTAATCCAATTGAGTTTTCTAGTGTTCTCAAGGATTAATTGAATGCAGTGTGCCACACATGACCTCCAAAACATTGTGGGTTATTTTTCCCTGAGAAGTTTGCCTATTGCAACACAATTTGTTGCGTTGCCAATGATGAATGGGACTACATTTTGTGGCTCACTCTCCAGCACAATCTCATCAAAAAGTGAAAACGATAAGCGATTTGATTTCACTTTATCTGATGCAACTATTGCTTTTAGGAAGATTTTGCCGCTTTTGGATGCAACAAGAAAGTTGATTTATATACAATGTCCTTTCTCTCCAAAAGAATTATAAAAAAAAAACTTAATTTGACATTTTTTTAAACAAAAAAATCTCTCCAAAGACAAATTGCCCTAATTTGAGGGCATATCACTTGTTTCCATTGATTTTACAAGGAAAAGACCAAAACAATATTTTTTGCCTCCAAGCTGCCATTGTTGGGATGTTACTTTCTTTGAAGGTGAGGGCTTAGTAGTTAAATTTACACCAATGGGAGTGAAATAGCTGCATAAAAAAACTTTAACCATCAAAGTTGAGTGACTTTTTTTTTTCTTCAGGTTCTGATATTTTTCAATTTTTTATATTATAATAAGGGATTAAAATGTTTTTTCCGATTATTTAAGTTGCAGGGTTGTAAATTTTTAATGTTCTTTTTGTTTTATGTTCACATGAAATGGATGTTGCTTTTAGTTCAATTGCCCTCTGTAGTGTCCCCTTTATTTGGATATCATAAATTAATTAAATAATTAAATAATTAAATTTAAGTTGTCAAAATATAATAAATTTAATGACAACTTATTTTAATTATTTAACAGAGTATTAAAATGACTTTAATGGTGAAGTTATAAAATTAATGAAGTCATTTTATTATTATTTCCCAAAGTTCAAATCAAATTAAAAAGAGGAAATAAAAAGACAAAAAAAAAGAAAGGGAAATGGAGAGACAGGCGGAGGGAAAACAAAGAGTCACTTCAATGGGCTTTAAAAGAAGTTGGAGAGGCTCATTCTGATTATGCTAGGTTTATGCTTGACTATTGTTTTCTCTTGGAGAATTCTGGGAAGCTTTGGCTTTCAGTTCTGAAACCCGAGGACGAAAACCTTCGGGATTTCTTGGTGGATTGGACGAAAACCCAATTCACTTCTTGGTGGATTCGCTATGGAACTCACAACTGGGCAGATTTGCGATAGAGGTATTTCATATCTATATGGAAAATAAGATTGTAATGGTTTGTCTTCATATTTAATTCAGATCTCTATTTTAGTCAGATATTAGATGATTTCTCAGTGTATCTGGCGGTTTCAAAGTAATCAGTTGCATGCAAAAATGTTTGTTTAAATTTCTATGGTACTTTTTTGAAAAATCTGGAGCAAATATCATAGGGGGATATTTCAGTGGTATCAGAGCTGGTTCTCCTGCTAGCCTATGAGGTTTCTTGAGTATTTACAGAGCTGAGGTATTTTCTGATATGAAGAATTTGTATCTACAAGAATATTTTATGGATATTATAGTGACTGTTTTGTAAAGATTTTTGGAACCCGATTCTTCTGTCCAAACTTGGTCCAAAACCTTTATATGATTGGGAAAATATTGCTGTAGTTTCCAATATCATTGCATTTTATTTTGCCCGCTCTCTCCAATATTAAGTAATGATGCAAATGTTATATTTACAAGAATAGTAATAGAGTAGAGCCGATACCCTTATTTGGCGTATGAAATATTATTTTTCTGTGGAGATAATTGAGTCCGCCCAAATTTACCTTATTTCTGTATAGTTGCCGTGAGTAGTATTTGGAAAAGATCATTGAGCAGGTCAAAAATTTCTCCGACCCTTTTTCTGGACTTCTTAAGTCTATCGTGAGATACATTGAAAGAGTCGCGACTCCAGAATAGAGTTTTATGTGTGGGCGCATGAAATATTTCAGTGTGGGATGGATGTAAATAAAGAATCATTTCCCAAAATCCTTCGTTGGGCAAGGAGGTAATATTTACAGGCCAGTTATAACATTTTGAAGGTATTATTAATATTGCCAATTTATATAGACATTTAATAATACTTGTGGGCTCCATTCAATAGTGGCGTGAAAATAACTATTAAGGTGGAGGATTGATTTTATAATTTGTGGTGCTGCTTAATATTTGTTTGAAAGACTATTGCTGTTATATGGTTGCGATATGTGGTTGCAACATACAGATGCACGGCTAAGAGCATTCGTGGAAGGGGAGAATTGATTGATTTGAGAAGTATCGCAGCTGTGTGAAGACTTTCTCTTCATTGCCAGCCTTTGCTTACTTGATTCTTTGAAACGACTCATTTGGTGTTTATATCGACCTCATTCAAAGGGAATTGCATGACTATAACCATGCAATAGGTCTGTTGGTGAAAGTTGTCGAAGAATAGCTAACCAAGGATAACAGATCTGCTGGAGAATTGGAAATCACAGACTATCGAGCCAAGGATGTGAGAAAGATTGAATGGGTTTGTTGAAGGAGAAGCCGGAAACGGTTTTCTTGTATAATGATATGCGAGCCTTTGGCTTGGCCAAAAGTTAAAATTCTGAAGCTCATGAGTAGACTGGTTATTGAACTGTTCTTTGTTTATGATTTTGTGAGTTATCAGAACAAGAACGGAGTATTTTGTTGATACGGATGTAATGTTTTCACTTTGGGAGGAATTTAGATTTTACATAGGTAGACGATTATATGTTTTGTTGGCCATTATATTCCTTCAAGTTGTTTGAGTGTATGAGGACAACGGTTGGATTCTTCTAAAGTTTCTGTTCCTATGTATTATCGAGAAAACTATTTAATTAAAGAAAAATGGAAAGGTGAGACAGGAAAATCATCTCCAACACGGTACAGAAAAGACGACAACTGTTCTTATGTTGGTAAGAGATATATTCTGAGTGTTGGCTGTTACATGCAGATAAGCATAATTGCATCTTGGTCACAGTCTGTTACTGAATGTTTGGTGTGAACTCTTCATTGGATTAATTTTGGAAATGACACTCACTGTCTTCATTCATATTGTGGAATGAGAATCACAGAATTATTAACTACCACCGTGTTTTCTCTGAGTTTGTCCTGTGCCGTTAAAGGAGGGGAAAAGGTTATGAGTTGGGGTCTTGCTAGCTCGAATGCTAATCACTTCAAACTGTAATCCCTTGGCTTCGGGAGCTCCTTCCATTGTTGACGCGCAGAGCCATACATATCTTCTGTCTTCCCTCATTGCAAGAATTTGAACAGAGCCTCGTTGGCAGCGCCTGAGGACATCCCTAAGTGAAGTTGCCAGAACTAATTCACAAGAAGTCTGTTGAGGAGATTTCATCAGAGCAGTTATGGGAGAACACCAAATATTAAGGCGCGAATATTAAATTCTGTCAATTAGTAGTCAGGACATTGATGTTAGTTTATGAACAATTCTCAGTATTAACATTTAATTTCTGGAAGTTATATTTTTGCTTCAAACAAGTCTAGTATTCAGATTACACAAAAACTGCTAATTGCTGTTTCAATACTATTCATGATTCTGAGAAACATTAGCAAAAGATTTATGTTTCAAACTACAAACTGGGAACTTAGAAAATAACATGCTAAAAGACAATTTGTAAATTGATGACAAACTCCACAAGTCAATCTCTGGAAATTGTGATAAGTTTTTTATCCCTGTTTAGCTATTGCATGAATAAGAATGGGTTTTGGATACTTGGCAAAGATCCCTTGCAAAAATGATTTGGAAACATTTTCTGCAAACCGTTTGACAAAATGACTTATAGATGAATTTTGAAACAATAGAAGAGTGTTAAAATTTGTACCGGACGAGGGGTGGCATTTTACAGTGACTTTTTAGTGGCATTCAGAACAGTGTAAATCAAATCCAATTGACTACATAAAGACCATCCGTACAAACATTAGAGAGGATAACACAATGATAGTGACTAGAGAAGTTATTCAGTATTTTGAGCAATAAACGACACCCTCGTATCTGATTTCTGCCATCCTGAAGGGGCCAATAAAGATGAAGACAATGGTAAATCACAAAAGTGATCTTTTTCTCGAAAGATTTCAATGATACATTCAATAGAGATCAGTTAAGGGATTTATGAAAAGAAGTAGAAGTAGGGAATTGGCTCTATGTGATTGGATTACAATTGAAGCCCCTGAAGTTTCCTGATGGTGTTCTACTTAAGTTGGAGGAATTAGACACATATTTCTCCAAAGTAGACCAGTCAGATTGCAGGCTTCTGAATTGGGCTTTGCAGCCCTCAATGCTTGCTTTGGTCCGATACAGGTTAATGGAACATCATTGTGAAGAGGTGAGACTTGCAGTCGCTTCTTGTCACAGTGAAATCATAAGAATAACAGCTCTTGTTGCACCCTATAATGATGGCATACTGAAGAAGATTCTATAGCTGATTGTGGAAAACCTACACGGGTTCTATGATGTGAAAGCCCTTACTTTTGGTAAGAAAGCTAAGATTTTAGAAATTATGGCAAGAGGCAGACCATTTATCATTATGTTGGATCTCAAATGTGATAAATTGATTCTATAAATGTTTCAATGTTTTTAAACCGAAATCAGGAAACATCATCTAGACAATGTGAGGGCTTTTATGCAAACTATTTTGTCTTTAATTGTGGATGAAGATGATGATATCTGCAGGCAGTTGCAATTAGATGTGTTAGCCATTTGGAGAAAGGAGCATAACATCTCACCTTTGACTTATGAGTTCACCAAAAGACTGATTGAGCATAAAATTGAAAGGTTCAAGGAACACATGAGTGTAAATGAACTAATCTCAATGGATTCACAGGTTGCAGGGTCTTCCAAAAAGAGTAAGAACCAAATGAGAAAAGGGCAGATTTCTTTCACATGTCAGGATCATATTTGTGAAATTAATAAGGGAAAAAATATATTGCAGCCAAGTGGTGATGAGGGCAAAGATACAGGTGAGAATGGTGCCATGACTCATGAGGCGCAAACTAAATCTACGGTTTTGAATACACCTATTACTATGCATGATAAAAGTAATGTAATGGTTGACATTACAAATAAAAAAGATAATGACTTCCAATCAGCTAAGGTGGATAATGTGGAGGAAGAATCAATCATCACATGTGAGGAGTATTCAAAACTCCTTATTGGTGATTTGCAGATCCGTATTGATATAATACATGAAGAGAGACACTTCTTTGATAAATCCATTTATGTTCATAATGCTGTCCCATTGGTGCTAAATGAAGAGTGCTTGACATCTTCTAGAGAGACAACAGAGTGTGATGGAGATAATGTTCTCACTTCTCACATTTGAGAACAAATCAGAAAATGAAATGTCTGACAGCTCATGTACCCTAGATGAATTGAACATAGGCCCTTATCATTGCAAGATTTAAAGGGTACGGTGATACCTTTGACATCATTCTTATTGCTAGCCTAAGTCATAGCAGCAACATTTGGTGGCTTAATGAGTTGATCTATGAGCATATTGGAGTTGCTTTTGCCATCTTTTGGGTGGACTACTTATTCAAATGGATGATACATGAAGATTGTATAATGATAGGCATCTATTTCTACTCCCATGACCGGATGGATAGATTGGTTTGGGATTCGGGCGTTGACAGGATCAATGCTCTATTTCTTACGGATCATGATGAGTTGCTTCACAACTCAAGGTATAGTGTTGTTATTTTTAGAGTGGCGCAGTGGATTGGTGAGGCTGTGTTTTTGAGGTTGACATGGGATCCTGGTATTGGCATACATACTCTGATTGCTTGAGGACAAGCAATCTTTGGGAAGGGAGGACTGTAATGTCTCCTTTATTTGGATATCATAAATTAATTAAATAATTAAATTTAAGTTGTTGAAATATAATAAATTTAATGACAACTTACTTTAATTATTTAACAGAATATTAAAATGACATTAATGGTGAAGTTAGAAAATTAATGAAGTCATTTTATTATTATTTCCCAAAGTTCAAATCAAATTAAAAAGGGGAAAAAAGACAAAAAAAGAAAGGGAAATGTAGAGACAGGTAGAGGGAAAACAAAGAGTCACTACAATAGGCTTAAAAAGATGGAGAGGCTCATCCTGATTATGCTAGGTTTATTCTTGATTATTGTTTTCTCTTGGAGAATTTTGGGAAGCTTTGGCTTTCAATTCTGAAATCTGAGGATGGAAACCTTCAGGATTTCTTGGTGGATTGGACAGAAACCCAATTCACTTCTTGGTGGATTTGCGACGGAGTTCACAGCTGGGCAGATTTGTGATAGAGGTATTTCATATCCATATGGAAAATAAGATGGCAATGAGCTTCCTTTTAACCTTGATCATCATATTGGTAGGATATGGTGATGGCCATAGTCCCGGGTATGAAAAGGCGTGAACCACCTTACAAAAGCTTCAGCAGAGGCATCATTGAGAGCAATCAATGATAATACTCGACTTGAAACAAGTGTGTCCATCATTTCTGATGAAATTAAAGATTGCAAAAATAAATCATTGGTCAATGTCCTTAGAGTGTCCCCTAAAAGGGAAATGTTTTTTGAAAGTAGCAAGGGGCAGGTGAAGGATACAACTTTCATTTCTAATATCTGCATAGAATCATCTGAAATGGTGGGCCCCACAAATGTTGTTCAAATCATTATGAACAACAATAAAAATTGTAGGACAGTTTGTTCTACAATGGAGGGTATGTGTAGGCATATTGTTTGGACACTATGTGCTGTCCACTCCTTCAATTGATATTGGAAAAGATTGACACAGAGATCGAGTGAGTAAAAAAAATCTATATGGAGGTTTAGGAGATTTAAATGTTTGTGACTAGTCATCATATGTGAAGGCATCTTCAGGACCTTCTTCAACTTGGAATTTTTGGAAGTTATTTTAATTTAATTTTGTAGTATATTTTTTAATTTTTTGATTGTTGATATGTGACTTGTCATCTCTTATTGTTGGTTTGCCAATTTATTCCCAAGAACTATTTTCCCTGCTATGGATTTTTCTACGAGTTAAGTATTAAACCATGACAAAGATTTGCCTATTAAATAATACTATAATAAGTGTTTAGCTAATAAATAAAAATACAGGGCCGCTCCTACAATGTTAGGCCTTGCTCCATGACATTATGCTCTTACAATTTTTGGCCAAGTTCTTTAAATTCATACACCCTCTTAGATGAATAAAATAGTATCTTTAGTCCTACAATTTTTAGTTATTTGTTTAATGATTACCATTAGAATAAGTTATTATTGCTAATTTTATCTTTGAAATATAACTAATTTAGTTTGTTTATCTTTTCTTACAACTTGTATTTTGTTCGTCTCCCAAGATTTTGCTGAGTTTTTCCTGTATTCAAGTAATTGAGTTACTCTTACACTTTTCCACGCCATTTAAATAGAATTGTACAATGTTCTTTCATACAACTCCTCTCTAATGTTAAATCAGGCCAAGCAAAGGGATTGACTTCGATTGATGGTTATGCATGATGCTCATAAAGTAATTATTATATATGTTCACCAGATTGAATTCTCTTCATTGGTGTTAGTACATTTTAAATCTGTTAAAGTTTTTAACTAGTTATAGTCAATTCATTTTTCAAATGAGGTATGGATGTTCTATTGTAAGGAAGTTGAGGCCCTATTTCTTATGAGGAATGGGAATCACGCCAAGAAGAAGTTTAATTGGTTTTCTCTTTCATTAAACAACCACATAGCCCTGCCTCATTTGGGTTTCACGAATTTCTAGAATACTCATCCTAAGGTTTGAAGTTGTATGCTTTCTTGGTCATTTATGAATTGTAAATGTTTTGTTATAAATTTTAAATGTTGATATCTTGATTTTCTTAAATCCATGAAAAAGATTTATGGCACTGGCTAAATCTTGATTGTCAAAATCTTATTTACTGTTAAATTTACTGCAGGAGATACTGAATCTTGAGAGGGAAATACTAATACTTGCTACATGTCTGTTGACTTTATGTTTCTTCAGAAGGTGGATTTTGGAACGTAAACTGAAAGATGCTGAAGTGTCTGAAGAGGAGCAAAATAATCTTCTAAAATATCTTGAAAGAAAGGAGACAGAATACATGCGTCTTCAACGGCACAAAATGGGTGTTGATGACTTTGAGCTATTGACCATTATAGGCAGGGGAGCATTTGGGGAGGTTAGTCTCTCTGTCTCTCAGTGTACACTTTATATACAGATGTGCTGGCATTCTATAAAATGCTACCCCAAATCTCTCCTGATTTTTTCCCTTTGGTTTCTAACAAAAATTCATATGATGTATTGTTTTCTGAATCTTAACAGAGATAATATGCTTGTCTGAACGAATTATATTGAACAACCTTCCAGGAAATCTCATAAGATATGAAGTCTAAATATTTAGAGTAACAGTGATAAAAACTCTATATTTTAACTTCTACTACGAATACATAGATATAAAACTTTGCTAACTTTCCATTTCTATGGCACCTCCAGGCAACTTATAGAACAGAATTTCTGTTACAGTTAAGATTGTTTTCTAACCTGTCATGCTCTCTTCAGCAAACTGGAAACTTGACAGCCGCTTTCAGAGAGACTTCTGTTGTTACATTATACCCCAGTCCACATGCGCCGACATACAAACAATCGATGCAGTAAGTCCTCTGTTATTATGTTGCTCAGTGTAGAGAATTTTTCCTCAATGTTTAGCCACCAAATAAGCACTGGATTAAAGAAAGTGAAGTATCAACTTCAGTTAATCAACTTTGAAACGAGATATCTTCACAACACAGCAACAGAAACTGCAAGGTTAAGGAAAGATATGTGGGACGACAAGTCAGAAGGAAACCACAATGCAAGCAACTTCCACTTTGGTATTCACTCAACCTCCAGAACCCTTTCCCATGTCTTTTCCCGAACTCCTAAAGAGTCTGCTCTTTAGAGTACCCCTCCAAATGGATTTAGTGTGAATTTCTTCCAATGTCAAAGACATGATGCCCAAGTTCTACGTTTCTGTTCAATGGCTTGAGTGGCTCTTTTGATACAGCTGAAATCGGCCAATGAGAGATTCACCACTACTATTTGTTTCCTGCGATTTAAATAAGATGCGTTTTGCACCCAGTCACGTTATTAACTCTACAAGGAAATTTTGGAGTCCCATCTACACACAGAACACAGACGGACACTTCACAGCTGACACGAACAATATGAACTCCCTTAAGCCAATGCTATCACATTGATGAATATTGCAACAATACGGTCCAGTTCTCTGATTTTTTGTGAAATAAGTGAGTGCTCGACACTTCAATATTTTAACTGACGCCCAAGAATATGAATACTTGAGTTACAATTAACTTCAAACTCTTGAGATTTTCACGGCACAACCTACTCAATATTTAATTAACTTCGATATCTAAATTCAGGAAATTATGGTGCCAAAGTGTAATATTCAGCTCATTTGTAAATCTCCAAAATTAAGCAAATGACAAACTTACAAATTATCCCTAGAGCATCTTTCAGCCTTGAAGATAATGACCTTCTGAAGAGTTTGCATTCTCCAGAAGACGAATCCTCTGCAATTTCTGCAATATTCTTGTCCAAATTCTCAAATACAGTCGGCTCCCCACTGAAAACTCCCAACTCCTTTTTACTTGAGTTCCAAATGTAATTGCCAAGAATTCTGTAAATTCCTTTATTTTTAATTTCCCCTCAACTGACATGAGACAAAAAAAGGAATATTTCACCCTTTTAAATAATTATATAAGTGCAAGTGAAGTATTAATATTCAATTGAATACTAATGTAGGGACAACTTAGAATTTAATTGAAAATTATAATATTAGTCTCACTTGTTAATGTTTTGGTAGCTGCGTGAGATATCTTTCATTCCTTATGAAGCAGAACAACTTATGTATGCTATCGAAGATGTTCTATCGTGTCATGGCACCGTGTGTGTTTATCTTGGCTTCGTGGGTTCTTTGCCTGTGTGAAAGTGTTGTGTACATCTGGCACCTATCGGTGTTGGTTCCTTGCTTAGTAACGGCTGTTGTTCATGATGGAATTCAAAGAGGTTTCATAGTGGGTGCATGAAGGATATATGTCGTTGACCCTTCTTGAAGCATCAAAGGAATAATAAAAAGTAAGAGCCGCGTGGATATGGAAAACATCAGTCTTGTAATTGTCGGATGCGATGACTTGTGGGTTACCTGCTGTTTTTGTATAGCCGGACTGTGTTATGTATTGGGGCGATTGTTGTGTGAGGTGATTATTTTTTGAGGAATGTAAGTTCGACATTATTGGGATAGAGAGCTGTCTGTCTGATTGACTGATTGTCATCAGGAGCTGCCTGTATGACTATTAGGCTTATCAGGAGCTGCTTGTGTGCATGCTTTTGTCTTTGTGTTCAGTTTGAAAAGTCTACAGCAGTGAGTAGTGAGTTGATTCAATCTCTCAGAATTGATGCAACCTCTGAGTGTGAGTTTGCAGGATAAGTAAAAATCTTCTGTTATGAGGATTACATACATGATGGATAATCATTATGTGTTTGATCACTGTATGATCAACTTATGTTTGTAAGGGATTCTCATAGTGAGAAGTATTTGTAAATATGTTTCTTTTAACTGTTAAGTATAAGCTTGAGAAGATTGTATTTGTTTTGAGCATACAATAAAAGGATCTACTTTCCGGGTTTGGCTGGGTTTTTCTCTCGAGTAGGAGGGTTTTCCAGGGTAAATCTGTGATTGGTTTTCTTGTGCTTTGTTGTTAAAGGTTCTGATTATTTATTATGTTATTCTGGTTCGAAAGTCAACATCACTAATTAGGGAGGGACATTACAAATCTTCCCTCCGTAAAATTGCTTGTCCTCAAGCAATTTCAGTTCTGGATGCAACAAAATTTGCTCATTCTCCCAAGTTGCTTCTTCTACCGGCAGGTTCTTCCACTTCACCAAGTACTTTTAATCACTCATTACCTAAGAGTATGCTCCCTGGTTTCAATAATTGCTTCTGGAATTAAGATTAATTTTCCTTCTTCATCCGTAGGTGGCAACACGGAAGAGGGAATTACATTGTGACCCAAAGCTTTCTTTGAACGTGAAACATGAAATACGTTGTGTATTTTACTGCTTGCTGGTAAATTTAATTCATATGCCACTTATCCGACTCTCTTAGCAATCCGGAAAGGACCATTAAATCCGGGCTTGAGCTTTTCTGACCTACTCTTTTTTAGTGAAAATTAACTATAGGGCTGCAGTCTGAAATAAACCAAATCACCAGCTTCAAAATGCCTTTCAACTCTATGCTGATCTACACATAGCTTCTGCAGGTTTTGTGTTTGTTGGAGTTTTTCTTTCAAGAATTTCATGACATCTTGGCTTTGCTGCAACAAATCCTTCGCTTTAGGTACCCTACTATCCCCAAACAATAAAACCATGAAACTTAGAGGCTCATACCCATAGAGAGCCTTAAATGGAGGCATTTTGATTGACATGTGATATGTAGAGCTGTAGCAATACTCACCCAAGTGTATCCATTTGACCCACGCTTTCTGTTGCCCTGAAATATAATTTTTCAAATAATCTTCCGCCCACATGTTAATGATTTCTGTTTGACCATTGATTTGTGGATGGTAACTAGCGCTCTGAGTGAGTTTTGTTCTACTCAACTTGAACTATCCTAGCGAAAACAAACTCAAAAACTTGTTGTCCTTGTCACTAACTATGTTCCGGGGTAACCCATGTAGTCTGAAAACCTCCTGAAAGAATAAATGTGCCACTTGTGCTGCTGTAAACTCTACTGAAATTGCAAAGAAATGGGTAAATTTAGTTAACTTGTCAAGTACCACATAAATACAGCTCTTCCCTCACACAATGGGTAATCTAGTAATAAAATCTTTTGAAATGCTTTCCCATTTTTGATTGGGTATTGGTGGGGCTGCAATAGACCAACATGATATGTGTGTTCATATTTATTTTGTTGCCATGTTGGACACTCTTTAACAAACTTTAGGACTTCATTTTTGAGCCCTTCCCAACTAAACCTCTATGTGATTTGCTTGTATGTTTTAAAGGAATCGGGATGACTAGCCATTGGAATTTCGTGGAAAGACCTTATGACTGGTAATGTTGCTATACCTGAATTGACATAAGCAACAAAAGATCAAACTAATGAACACAAAGACACATAATTTATCTTGGGAAAACCCCCCTCCTCGAGGGAAAAACCCAGCCACACAAGAAATATGATCTTTCTTGTAAAACTCCAAACTTGAACAATTACAATTTGAATCTATTATATATTCAACTCTGAGAATGATCTCCACAGATATAAGACCAGACCTCAACACAAAATGATAACCACCTCTGAAAGTATACGACAACACCTAAGAAAATGCCAAGGAAAAGGAATAGAAGAAAGTCATGAAGCTGACACACATATACAAGTCTGAAGATAACGTCCAAGACCATAGACTCTTGCGGAAGACACTTCGTCTTCTCAAACGGTGGTCTCTTTGCATACCACGTGCATGCCACTCCATATACTAGACGCGAGCGATCTTTTTGTATTATCATCGCGTGACTCCTCAAATTCCACGCGGGGTTTCTCTAACTGCCGATAGACTGTTCATCAACAACTGAAGTCATATCTTTAAGCACAAACACAAACATTCACAATTGCTGTATAGGAATGAACAACAAACATGCCATACTTAGCATCCTGAGACTGTAAGAAACTAGCAAAAGAAGATAAACCCAAAATTTCTTCTGATGCTACATACTTCAACACTCCCTCTTAGCAAAGAAGAAATTTTCCAGATACTCAAGTCATGGAGTCTCTCAACATGACACTCACAATGGCTACACCCATATGTGAGAAAGCAACACAAAAATATTATAGAGTCTCTCAATGTGATAGCATCATGGAGTCCCTCAACATGATGTTCACCATAGCTACACCCATGAGTGGAAAGACATAAGTAGAAAGAGATCATCACAAAGTTTCTCAGTGTGATGACATCCATCATGGCTACACCCATGAATTGAAATGAATATAAACACAAGTGCCCACCACGGAGCCACTCAACGTGATGTCGTCATCTCATCATGATGATCACCATAGCTACTCCCAGAGGGTGATCAAACACAAGTGATGTTGTCATGGAGTCTCTCAACATGACATCCACCTTGGCTACTCCTTGAGGGTGGATCCACCATGGCTACTTCCAGAGGGTGGAGGAAGGGCTTTCACCTCAAACTTCTCTCTCACAGAGACTTGCACCGCAAACTTCTCTCTCATAGAGAAGAATGCATTAACAAGGGCTTGCACCTCAAACTTCTCTCTCACAGAGAAGAATGCATTACACGGGCTTTCACCTCAAATTTCTCCCTCTCAGAGAAAAATGCATTATATCACATAATAAGAGCAATTGATGTTGAAACTCCCTCTTAGCAGAGACTCCCTCTTAGTAGGGGTAGCATTCTCACAATTTTGATTATCACAATAAATTATAGTTGGCTCCAATATTTGACAAAACAAGGAGCTTTCGAAGCTACACTACTTCATAAGCTTGCTGATCCTCTGCAAAGGACTTGGCACTCTTCCTTTGCCACACAAGCTCCCTCTGAATCTTAATTCCTCTTCTTAGAAGAAAATGATCACCAAACAATCTTTAATGTTTCCAGTTATCAACCCTATGACAACAAACAATGTCTCCATTCTTCAGCCTGCATGGCTTCCTCACAGAATGCATCAAATTCTTTCTCCCCTTGAATGCAATCTCGCAGTATGCTCCTCGATCCATCCTAGAAACATTTTAGAGAGATTACTAATAGTTCGTAGAGTCAAAAACTATCCTGAAGAGAAATAAACAAATGTTAAAAGCATACATGATTCACTATTCCCAATGAATTCATGATCATTATTCAAAAAGTATAAACATAAAATGCTTATCTCTTTATTGTCTAATCTTTCTCACAAAATCCAGCTGCTGTTATCAGATCTGTATGCCCTCTATTGAAGCACTTCCAGACATCTACAGCATAACTCCAATGTCTTGAAGTTTATTATGGCCTGCTGGGCTGAAGGTTGGACTGTTTCGTCCCTGCTCCTGAGTGTATACAGCCAGCTCTTGTCTCCACGTCCTCCCACTCCAGATGATAACAGATGATCCGGTTTCTCAATGGATGTTCAGATTCAGCCACAAACTCCAAATTTGTAAATATAAGTATGGCCAGCAAGTATTCACGCACTATCAGGTATGGCATTCAAACTCAAGCCACAAATCTACCAAATCGGACCCAAGGCAATTATACATCTCTTTCAAGTAAAACCTCCAGCACAAACAAAGATATTACCTTGAATGATCACCAAATTCTCCTGACTGTATCTTGCAACAGCGAGAAGAATGCTAGCAAGAAGGGTTTGCGTCCTCCAAGCCTTGAGAAAATAATCTCCACAAGTCACCAAATTCTCACAATATCCAAGCATACACAAAGAGAGCTCTTCAATCCTTTTTATAACACTTTCTAAGAGTTCCATCACTTGCCTTGACAATGTGGGATAATAAAAATCACTTTTTTTTGCTCTTCCCTATAATTTCGGGATTTTTGCTTTTTCGACCCTATTTTATCGCAGCTGCTTTTTCGGCCCCTATTTAACACAATTGCTTTTTCCTTGATATTTCCATCCCATGTACATATTTTCTCCTTTATAAAATTATCATTTCCCACTTAAGTGAATAAAATACCCCTTTGAATAATAAAGTGACTTTTATATTATAATGTACTTTATTACTATAGTCACTTAATATAAACTATGTTGCCAAATTCTTCCTGGCAACCCCAAAGATTGGTCTGGTTCTTGCAAAAATCTGGTCCTTATCATATTCTTGCTAAAGTCTGCCCAAATTTTGTTAGACGAACCTGGCACAATTTATGTTTTTTTTACGACGAATTTGCAAATCTGTGGCAAGTCGAATTTAGCCAAAAAATGGATTTTTTTGACTTTTTTGGGTCTATTTTAGTCAATTTGAGCCTCCAAATCTAAAATAGACCACTAAAAAGGCCAAAAAGGTAAACCATATGTCATTTGGACTAAAACATTAATATATATGGTGGTGTATTTTGCTATGTTACTTTACTAATAGCATAGTAGTGTATGAACTTATTTGCTGCTGCATATATATATATATATATATATATATATATATTAAGAAAACATATGTTTTGTACATACGAACCCAAAACAAATTTGAACCCAGCCCCCAAAAAATTTGAACGAATTTCGAACCCAAATCTCGAACCCGAATCCAAGCCGACAACTTAGCTCAATTAAATAAAACTTCAGGCATTAAAATAAAATAAAAAATGAACTCGGAATCCATGCATGATAGCTCATTGGAAAGAGCTCCACAAAACGCTTTCAGTCCAATACTGAAAAGTCAAAATTGAGCCCTCTGTTGACTTACTAAAAATAGTAAGCATCTAACCTTGCCAACACAACCCCGATTGGCCTGCAACTGAAATTGCCCTAGGCAAAAATCCTCTCCGATCCCTGTAAAGTCCTGTTTAGCCCACGGGACCAAGACAAATGGGCTAACGACACATCATGAAGTGATAAGCTAGAAAGGGGACATTACATAAACTATGTCAAAATCATAAGCTTGTAACTTGCTTACCCACTTTTGATGTCTTTCACTCAAGTCTTATTGATTCAAAAAATATTTGAGGCTATTATGATCAGTTTTGACTGTGAATTTACTTCCTACAAAATAAGGTCTGTATTTGGCTATTGCATGCATCATTGCCAACATTTCTATTTCGTATATTGAATAACTTTTTTCTGCTCCTCTCAATTTTTTTGCTTTCATGAGTGTTTGTTCTGCATTAAAACAACACCTATTCCTTCACCAGATGCATCACACTCAAGCTCAAAAGGCTTAGAAAAATCAGGAATAGCCAACACAAGACATGTATCCAATAATTGCTTAAACTGATCAAAACATTTTAGTGCTGACTTAGACTACACAAAAGCCCCCTTTTTTCGTCAAATCAGTCAACGAGGCAGCAACCTGTGAAAAACCCTTCACAAACATTCTATAGAATCAACACAACCGAAAAAAACCCTTGAGTTGTGATAAGTTGGTAGGTGGAGGCCAATCAATGATTGCTTAATTTTTTTTAGGAGCAACACTAACACCTTTGGAGTTGATTATATGACCAAGATAAAGAAGTTCTGTTAATCCAAATTTGTATTTTGATTCTTTTGCAAACAAAGAATCCCTTCAAGTATACTTAACACTTCTTCCAAATGCCTTGTGTGCTTATCCCATGTTCTGCTATGAATCAAGATATCATCAAAAAATATAAGAACAAATTTACGGAGATGCTTGTTGAATATCCTGTTCATACAAGATTGAAGGGTAACTAGAGCATTAGTCAATCCAAATGGCATGACTAGAAACTTGTGTCCAGAGAGGCAATGGAAGGCGGTTTTTCCAACATCTTCCTCATGTACTCTAATATGATGGTAGCCGGATGTCAAATCAATCTTTGAAAAATAACATGCGCCATTTAGCTCATCAATGCAGGGAATTGGATATCTATTTTTGATCGTCTTCTTATTTAATATGGTAGCCTGCTCTCAAATCAATCTTTGAAAAACAACATGCACCATGTAGCTCATCAATTAATTCATCAATGCGTGGAAATTGGGAATTGGATATCTACTTTTGATTGTCTCTTTATTTAACACTCTGTAGTCAATGCACATTCACATTGTTCCATCTTTCTTTTTAACCAAAACCATTGAAGAAGCAAAGGGACTCTTACTTGGCCTTATGTGTTCCATTTCCAACAATTCTTTGATAGCCTTTTTGATTTCATCTTTATGCCTTTTGGAGTGTTTGTAAAGAGTAGTAATAACTGGTTTGGTTCCCTCCTCAAGTTCTATAATGTGCTCAATACCCCTCCCTATCTGGTGTTTCCCATGTGGGATATCGCTGAACACCTTGTTGTTTTTAGTTAACAACACATCGGCATCTCAGAAGGCATAATAACACATTTAGCTGCTCAATCTACTTGGTCATGTCTAATCAATCTTTGCATCCTCTTGAAGGATACTACCCGTGGTCCACCATTTTTCATGCCCCTTAGAAGAATTTTCTTACCATCTACTTCAAATATCATTTCCATAGTCTGTAAATTCATTCTAAACTCACCAAGAGAATGCAACCACTGGATACCAAGCACTGCATCTGTATCATGAATCATCAATACTCACAACATAGAAATCATCTCTCAATTCATGATCTCCCAGTCGAATACTCAAATTTGGGATCTTCCTAGTGCAAGTGAGAGTGAATCCATCAACAACCATTACCTTAAAGCCTTTAAATTCTTCTGTTTTTAATCCTCTTCTTGCCACTACACCCTCATCAATGAAATAATGTGTTGCCCTGGGTCATTGAGAGTGATTATCCGCTGCCCACACAACACTCCTCTAACTCTGAAAGATCCTATTTTCTGCAAGCTAGATAATTGTGCTAGGACACTACCCCTTGTTCTTTTTTCAGACTCTTCTGAGGAAGTTTCTTCCTCACTTGTGATATACCCGCTTTAAAATCAGAATTAATAATGAATAATCATTAAATACTAAGATTTTTATAAATGAGTAATAATATTAAAATATAAAAATATACTGATAAATAAATAATATAATGAATAAATAATAATAATATGAAAATATAAATTAAATAAGTAAATAATACAATACTATGTATTATATATTATAATAATATAAATACTATCATAATTAATATATATAATATACATACAATATATTAATAAGCGATTAAGATAGAATTCCATAGTATGAAAGACTAAACGAATTACTATTCATTGGTATTTCATATAATTACTCTAAATCATAAGGTGGTCACCGCTAGTGATTATATGGAGACAAAATGGTAAAGATTTGAGAGAATGGGTACCAGCGACTATAAAGGCAATCATCTGAATACGGAATATTATATCCACCTAGGTGATATCTTCTTGCACAACATTGATTTGAGGAATTGATGATAAACAAATACATCTAATTGATGATTAGAATGAGCCGGTGATGTTACGAGTTAAGGAAGTGTTAAATTACTCAGCCAATCAGTGAACCTGCAATTAGCCAGCGGCTAAGGAATGCTAAAATTATTAGTTAATGTCAAACAAATTTATTATCCAAGAGGTGCGATTGGGAAATAAGAGTAATTTATTTATTAATTGCTACCTTTACGAAAAGGTACGTGAAGGGTATAAAAGGCCTTGCAAATCATTTTGGGAAGGAGATAAGCGATTAGACACGGCAAGCAACCAGGAAACGATAATCACTCCTGGCATCCGAGTCAACAGTTTGAGCTCTCAGTCAGCGGAGGCATCAGCAAGTTGAATACTCTATCTACATTTTACAACCGAATCAGAGATTTTTTTAGCGAATCAGCAAAGTGGAATATACGATAAGAAGAGAAGACATCTGACTCAGCAAGGAGAAATATATACAGTCAGCACTTGATTTAGTACAGAGAGGAGTATCCAAGATAAAGACTGTATTACATTGGCATCAAAGTACCTCTATTTCTGCAACGTTAAGGGAGAATAAATGTTGTCAATACATGTTCAACATAAAGAAAGAATAAACGTTATCATAGGGGAGTATAGGTATATTTACAGCATCTGCAACGTAAGGAAGGGACAAGTATTACATCTGCAGCGTATGATAGTAATTAATGTTGTAATTACTTTTGCAACTCAAGGGAGAGGAAGATAAGATCATCATGATAGTCATAGAAGGAGCATTAGTGGCAGAGATCGGTAGGAAAAAGGCAGGATAATTCAGACCAATCAGCTTCTTGGGATATAATCAAAGTAAAAGGGGTCACAATCAAGGTGAATAATATCTTTAAATTCTATTTGTTTTGATAAAAATCGAAATCTAGGGCAAATTAGGATACTTATAATTAGGGGACATTACAATCACCAATACTCACAACATAGAAATCATCTCTCAATTCATGGTCCCCTAGTTGAATACACAAATTTGGGATCTTCCTTCTGCAAGTGAGAGTGAATCCATCAACAACCATTACCTTAAAGCCTTCAAATTCTTCTGTTTTTAATCCTCTTCTTGCCACTAGATCCTCATCAATGAAATAATGTGTTGACCTTGGTCAATAAGATTGATTATTCGCTGCCCACACAACACTCCTCTAACTCTGAAAGATCCTATTTTCTGCAAGCTAGATAATTGTGCTAGTACACTACCCCTTGTTCTTTTTCAGACTCTTTTGATGAAGTTTTTTTCTCACGTCTCTGAATCAGTTTGCTGTTCTGAATTTTCTGAACTTGATTAAGGGGCTGTAAAGTACTCAATTTGTTTTGCTTTGGCTTTGATTGCACACTTGTGAGTTGGATCCCATGGTTCTCTACATTGGAAGCATAATTTCTTCCTTCTAAGGTCTTTGAGTTGATTATCATCAAGCCTTGGTAGTATCTTCTTGTTCTGTTTGAATCTATATGGGAATGTTCTTATCTTTTTCCTTTTTATGATGAAAATTTCTTGACTGAAATTCTTAGAGGTAGAAGTATCCATATCCCTAGCTTGTTTATTTGCTTCCTGTAAGGTGGATGGGTTGAAAGCTTTAGCCCACCCCTTTTGCAGCTCCTGATTTTGAAGCCTACCACTGCCTCCTCTACGTGGTCTAATCCTCTCTTTGAAAGCTAGATAATCTGGAAATGGCATTTCAAGCTGAAAGTCAGGCACCCAAACCTTGACAATTTGTCCAAACTTTGCCAATTTGTCCAAACTTCGCCAATTTGTTCAAACTTGTCTATGAAACTTTTATTCAGTAAGTTCATTTTCAGCTGGTAAATTAATCTCTTGGTGAAAAGTTAGCACATGTGGTCTTGAGTTGGCTGTAGAACTAGAAGCTCTTGGCTGTCCATTCCCATTATTCGTTGAGCCCTGTCCAATATTTCTGTTATTTCCATTTTGTCCTGCATTCCCATTGTTGCCATTGTTTCCAACATTTTATCAATTGAGGAAACATTTGTGTCATTTGCTGGTGTGACTGAGTCATCATGTTCATCATCTCCCTTTGAGCCCTACCTAACATATTCTCAATGCTTTTAGTCTCTGTTCTTCTTTCACCACCTCTAAAAGGATCTTTGCTGTTATGTGCATCCCTATCTCCCATTGTTCCTCCAAGGCTCCAACAGTTTCAATTTGCTCAATCATTGGTTGGTGTTCTAAGTTTTTATTTGATTTGTTTCTCGTGAGATAATAATTGTAAGTACTTGACTGCATAAGCCTTTCCAAACAGGCTGCAAGATTCAATACTGTGCTCTGATACCACTGTAAAATGCTACCCCAAATTTCTTATGATTTTTTTCCCCTTTGGTTTCTAATGAAAATTCATGGGATTGTATTGCTTTCTGAATCTTAACAAAGATAATATGCTTGTCTGAATGAATTATATTGAACAACCTTGCACAAAATCTCATAACATATGAAGTCTAAATATTAAGAGTAACAATGATAAAAAATCTATATTTTAACTTCTACAAATACATAGATATAAGACTTTGATATTTTTCCATTTCTATGGCACCTCCAGGCAACATATAGAACAGAATTTCTGTTACAACTAAGATGGAATTGTTCTCTAACCTGTTATTCTATCTTCAGCAACCTGGAAACTTGACAGCTGCTTTTACAGAGACTTCTGTTGTTACATTATACCCCAGTCCACATGCGCCAGCATACAAACAATTAATGCAGTAAGCATAAGTCCTCTGTTATTATATTGCTCAGCATGGAGAATTTTCCCTCAATGTTTAGCCACCAAATACGCACTGGATTAAAGAAAGTGAAGTATTGAGTTCAATTAATCAACTTTGTTAAAAGTGAAGTATTGAGTTCAGTTAATCAACTTTGAAACAAGAGATATCTCCACAACACAGCAACGGAAACAGCAAGGTTAAGGAAAGATATGTGAGATGACAAGTCAGAAGGAAACCACAATACAAGCAACTTCTGCTATGGTATTCACTCAACCTCCAGAACTCTCTCCCGTGTCTTTTCCTGAACTCCTAAAGAGTCTTCTGTTTATAGTATCCCTCCAAATGGATTTAGCGTGAATTTCTTCTGATGTCAAAGACACGATGCCCAAGTTCTACGTTTCTGTTCAATGGCTTGAGTGGTTCTTTTGATACAGCTGAAACCTGCTAATGAGAGATTATTTGTTTTCTGCGATTTAAATGAGATGCATATTGTACCCAGTCATGTCAATATTGAGTCTACAAGGAAATTTTGGAGTCCCATCTACACACACAACACAGATGAACACTTCACAGTTGACACGAACAATATGAACTCCCTTAAGCCAACGCTATCACCTTGAATCCTTTGCAATTTCTGCAATATATCTGTCCAAATTCTGAAT
Source organism: Thuja plicata (assembly GCA_018584345.1). Classification (NCBI taxonomy): domain Eukaryota; kingdom Viridiplantae; phylum Streptophyta; class Pinopsida; order Cupressales; family Cupressaceae; genus Thuja; species Thuja plicata. Next base: position 1,479,268 of record MU224354.1, on the reverse strand, counting down.
TCCAGTCTGCCCCCCACTGAAAACTCCCAACTCCTTTTTACCTGTGATGTCCCCTGTTAGGCTACTTTGAAATATTGGGACAATATTCTTACCACTTCAATTGCAAGAGGCTCTTTACTATTAAACCTTAGCTCATAATAAACTTTAGAGTGTGACAGATGCAAAAAATGTCTTGATACTATGTAACGATTAGATGGCTCGTCAATGTTCGTATACAGATAGTGACTGCTATGTTCTACTAATGTCAATTGCATAAACCTTAACTTGCAGACTTGGTATGTTTATCGATTGTAATTGTGAATTACTGATATATAAGATAGATTGGAATTTGCTGATATGTATGGAATGTATTATAAATGCAATGGATTATAGATGTTCAAAATGGATTTGATTACATGTAAAGGGCCTTGATTTCATGTCTTGTTTTCTGGTCTGATATTATTTCTTATTTAAAAGTAATGATATCTAAATTTAGATAGTAAGCAATGAATTCTACCGAAATTGTTTATATATTTGATTCCAATAAATTCTGAGTTTATATCCTATGTAGAACAATACTATATTTTTGGTTGTCGCTACTCTTGATCAATGATTACTAACTTATTATTGGATATTGATTTCCATTCCTGTGAGCTGAGGTTATCTTTATTACTTTCCTTGTATCCTCCTTCCGATGATGAGTCCAGAAGTCTCATCTTGGGGATCCTCTTATATCCTTCATGTTGGACAGTTGTATCTTTTCAAGAGGTCTTATCATTTCAAAATGATTTGTTTAGTGTTCAACAACCCTTTCTATTTATCGCATCCTTTCTTAAACTATACACCGTACTGTTCAGTCACTTGTAAACCGGCGACTATTCCCTATTCATCGATGCCAGTTCATGACTTTCCACTATCGAGGGTTATCAAATATGATTAACATACGTTTTCTTATGAAGATTAGTTTATCGCTGGCTTCACCATATAGCCACAAAAGTCACTTGATTTATTGATGATAGGTCCAATGAGATTGACGGGAGTAATGGTTGTAATACGCAGAATATGGAATCGTTCCAAATGCTATGATTATCTCCCATATATGTGATAGCAATATCCATATTTACTCGGTGATTCGGGGAGATACGACTTTATCTGAGATTGGTCCATATTGGTGTCTATGAAATCTTTGGTGAGTTGCGATCAAAGTCGATTGCGGACCCTGTTAAAATATTCGTCTCCAACTTAAAATTTTTTTTTTTATCTTCATAGGATTTACCCTTCTTGTTAATACTTATATCCTGTAATGATTCCTTATATTGTATTTTTTTATTAATTTATTTTGGTACTTTAATATTATAATTTATTATATTTTAATTATTCGTTTATTCTATATTAATAATATTATATATAATATTATTAATAATATTTTCTTTTGTTATTATAATAATAATTTAGATAATTATATATTATAATGTATTATTATTCATTTAATTTAATCAATGTAATTATAATTATATATTTTTCTATTATTTAATTAATTAATCTTATATTTTAATTCTTATTATCATTAAATTCCATTCTAAAAGGGGACATTACAGTCCGCCCTTCCCAAAATTGCTTGTCCTCAAGCATGCAAACTTTTTGATGTGTGTAATTTCTGTTGTGCAACTTTGATATCAAACTTGGATCCAGTAACCCTGAAATGATAGTTCCAACTTGAGGTGAGAAATATATTCACAAATATAACTTATCAAATCTGGAGATCATAATATTCAAATGCTAAGAACAATTCAAAGATGAAACTTATCTTGATATATTGTAGCACTTCTCTATTCCTCTGATAAGAAAGTCTTCAAGGATATAAAATCTTTGCCTTAATTCTTTTCTAGGAATTTCAACACTCACCAAGAATGTCGCGACACTCACCAAAATTGTCTTTAATCAAGTTTTGACACTCACCAAGAATGTCGCGACACTCACCAAAAATGTCTTTAATCAAGTTTTGACACTCACCAAGAATGTCTCTTGATCAAGCTCTGACACTCACCAAGAATGTCCTTGATCAAGCCTTGGCGTTCACCAAGAACGCCTAAATCAAGTTTTGACACTCACCAAGAATGTCTAAATCAAGTTTTGACACTCACCAAGAATGTCTCTTGATCAAGCTCTGACACTCACCAAGAATGTCTTTGATCAAGCCTCGACGCTCACCAAGAACACCTAAATCAAGTTGTGACACTCACCGAGAATGTCTCTTGATCAAGCTCTGACACTCACCAAGAATGTCCTTGATCAAGCCTCGACGCTCACCAAGAACGTCTAAATCAAGTTGTGACACTCATGAAAAATGTCTCTTGATCAAGCTCTGATACACCAAGAATGTCCTTGATCAAGCCTCGACGCTCACCAAGAGTCTAAATCAAGTTGTGACACTCACCAAGAATGTCTCTTGATCAAGCTCTGACACTCACCAAGAATGTCCTTGATCAAGCCTCGACGCTCACCAAGAACGTC
>MU224354.1:1464899-1476675 GCA_018584345.1 Thuja plicata | reverse complement strand
CAAGTTGTGACACTCACCAAGAATGTCTCTTGATCAAGCTCTGACACTCACCAAGAATGTCCTTGATCAAGCCTCGACGCTCACCAAGAACGTCTAAATCAAGTTGTGACACTCACCAAGAATGTCTTTGATCAAGTTTCAACACTCACCAAGAATGTCCTTGATCTGATTTGATGGGATCTTCCTTTTCGTCTACACAGCCTCCCTTGAAACTTTTATAAATTTAACCACAAGCCTGCTACAAGAAATTCAGAATTCCTTCAATCTGCTTATGAACTCTTTCTTAAGTTTGCTATACGTTACTTACAGATCTGCCATAATTCCTCTTTGTTTTATTCCACATACAACTGAAAATCTGGTTTGCAATCTTGATCAAGCTTTCAGCATATCTTTCATAGTATAGCACAAGTTTTCCTTGAATATCTTTACAAAAATGAGATAAAAGGGATCTCTTAAATCTGCTCAACTACTTAACGTATATCTGTTCTAGCAAGCCTTTACTTCTGTCCTTCATATACTTAAGATCTGCTTCCAATCCATTCAATACACGTTTGAAATACTTATCATGTTTCTGTCGGTGATCTACTCAAATCACATCATCTGTGCAACCTTCTTGTAATTCTGATTTGTGTATCTTCTCTAATTAATATTTTCTTGTCTATTCATTCTGTTGATAGAATGATTTCTTGTTTTATCTTTTACCCGTCAGGATGGCAGGATTACGCTCTGATACCACTGTTATGTCCTCTGTCAGGTTACTTTGAAATATTGGGACAATTTTCTTACTACTTAGATTGCAAGAGGCGCTTTTCTATTAAACCTTAAACTCATAATAAATTTTAGAGTGTGACAGATGCAAAAATTGTCTTGACACTATGTAACAAGTAGATGGCTCGTCAATGTTTGTATATAGATAGTGACTGCTATGTTCTACTAATGTCAATTGCATAAACCTTAACTTGCAGACTTGGTATGTATATGATTGTAATTGTGAATTACTGATATATAAGATAGATTGGAATTTGCTGATATGTATGGAATGTATTATAAATGCAATGGATTGCAGATGTTCAAAATGGATTTGATTACACGTAAAGCCCCATGGGCCTTGATTTCATGTCTTATTTTCTGGTCTGATATTATTTCTTATTAAAAGTAATGATCTCTAAATTTAGATAGTAAGGAATGAATTCTACTGAAATTGTTTAAATATTCGATTCCAATAAATTCTGAGTTTATATCCTATGTAGAACAATACTATATTTTTGGTTGTCGCTACTCTTGATCAATGATTACTAACTTATTACTGGATATTGATTTCCGTTCCTGTGAGCTGAGGTTATCTTTATTACTGTCCTTGTATCCCTCCTTCCGATGATGAGTCCAAAAGTCTCATCTTGGGGATCCTCTTATATCCTTCATGTTGAACGGTTGTATCTTTTCAAGAGGTCTTATCATTTCAAAATGATTTGTTTAGTGTTCAACAACCCTTTCTATTAATCACATCCTTTCTTAAACTATACACCGTACTGTTAAGTCACTTTGTAAACCGGCGACTATTCCCTATTCATCGATGCCAGTTCACAACTTTCCACAATCGAGGGTTATCAAATATGATTAACAGACGTTTTCTTATGAAGATTAGTTTATTACTGGCTTCACCATATAGCCACAAAAGTTACTCGATTTATTGATGATAGGTCCAATGAAATTGATGGGAGTAATGGTTGTAATACGGAGAATATGGAATCGTTCGAAATGCTATGATTATCTTTCATATGTGACAGCAATATCCATATTTGCTCGGTGATTCGAGGAGATACGGCTTTATCTGAGATTGGTCCATATTGGCGTCTATGAAATCTTTGGTGAGTTGCGATCATAGTCAATTGCGGACCCTGTTAAAATATTCGTCTCCAACTTATAATTTTTTTTTTTATCTTCATAGGATTCAGCCTTCTTGTTAATACTTATATCCTGTAATGATTCCCTTATTGTATTTTTTTTTATTAATTTATTTTGGTACTTTAATATTATAATTTATTATATTTTAATTATTATTATTCATTTATTCTATTATTATATTCATTTATTAATAATATTATATATATATAATATTATTAATAATATATTCTTTTGTTTTTATAATAATAATTTAGATAATTATATATTATAATGTATTATTATTCATTTAATTTAATCAATGTAATTATAATTATATATTTTTCTATTATTTAATTAATTAATCTTATATTTTAATTCTTATTATCATTAAATTCCATTCTAAAAGGGGATATTACATTACCTGACCTCCAAATGTAGAATACTTAAAATTCCTTTTTTAAAATTTCCTCTCGACTGACATGAGACAAAAAATAATATTTCACCCTTCTAAATAATTATATAAGTGCAAGTGAAATATTAATATTTAATAAAATGCTAATGTAGTGACAACTTAACATTTAATTAAAAATTATTATAGTAGTCTCATAAATTATGGAGGAACATTACACATTCTCTGTCATGTATATTGTTGATTTTTTTTCTGGGTTATCTCTGATAGATTATCTCAAAACAAGTGGAATTCACAAAGCAAGAATTACTATATACCATGTGCACGAACACATTCTTGCTTTCTTGTGATTTATATTTATTTATTCATGTACTTATGTTTATGGGCAAGCTATGAAAAATTCTCATAAAAAGTAGATTTTTCAATGAAAGAATCACCAAGTCAACGGCATGTTTGGAATGAATGGTCACGACTTTGCATTTTAATTAAAGATATTACATTTTCAATTTAATTAGGACTCACCGGATTATCTATCGCTAGTTTTTATGAGTTCTGGCAATGAAAGAGTTTTTGGGCATTTTTATATCTCTTTTTTTTCAACAGTTTATTTATGGATTTAATGCAAAGAGTCTACTGGAGCTTCATGTGTAAGGAATCCTTGTGGTGATATCTTACTGTGCAGTTATATCCATGTAATAGTGGGAAGCTTTTTTGTGTCATTCGTCTATCATAGAGGATTCTTTCTGCCTGAATATGAATACTGAATGTCAGGTGCCATATCTTGTACTAACATTATCGGCGTTCACCGAGTGTGTCGTGTGTTTAAATGCAAATACCTTAGCAGCTTGTCTGGATGCAACATATAATCATGCAATGCATACCAACTTACAGGTGTACTGATGGGTTTTTTGGTTATAGTTTTGAGTTGCTACTCCCTAGATCAACTATAACAACATCTTCTTTTCAGGTGAGGTTGTGCAGAGAAAAGACAACAGGACATGTTTATGCAATGAAAAAGCTCAAGAAGTCAGAGATGCTTCGTAGGGGCCAGGTTATATCTACATAATGTGTTTTAACATTATGTATGAGAAACTTGCATAATACCTTTTTGAAGCAATTATGTTTGACTGTATCTTTTGAATTTGTGTAGGTGGAGCATGTCAAGGCTGAGAGGAATCTTCTCGCTGAGGTAGACAGTACTTGCATTGTTAAACTCTACTGCTCTTTCCAAGATGATGAATATCTGTACCTCATAATGGAATATTTGCCCGGAGGAGATATGATGACATTGTTGATGCGGAAGGATACTTTGATGGAAGATGAGGCAAGGTTTTATGTTGGACAGACAGTCTTGGCCATTGAATCAATCCACAAACACAATTATATTCACAGGTTACTTTGTGTTTCCATTATTTCCAGTTTGGTCATTCATAGGGGAGAGGACTGTTTGTGAAACAAGAGAATCACCTTTTTCTTTGTGCCTTACATTTGGCAGGGATATTAAACCAGATAACTTATTACTTGACAAATATGGACATATGAAGCTGTCAGATTTTGGCTTATGTAAACCATTGGACTGCAGCAATTTGCCTACTCTCCATGAAAATGAATTGACAACTGCAAACAACGTAAAAGAAGTTTTAGTTCTGGATGGTCGTTCAAATGCATCATCAACTCCCAAACGTACTCAACAGGAGCAGCTCCAACACTGGCAACGAAACAGACGTATGCTGGTAATGACTCTTTTATCGTTTACATGAAGCTTATTACATATACCGAGTAACATAAATATGCAGTGTAAACAATTTGGTTTCAAGCAGCGGGAAAAGGCCTCATTATTTTGTCACATTCTACTTTTGACAAAATGGTCACATTATAGATCTAGACTTTTTTAACACCTCACCTTGTCCTATGGACCCTTTTGAAGTTTCACGTATTTTATCTCTTACATTCTCAAGACGAACTTTTGCATTTAGATACTTAAATAGTAGCATGCACATCAAACGAGAAGCTTTGTGATCATCTTCCACATTTCTTAATTAATGCTACTGAAGCATGACTGAATTGATTGACTGGTCTTACCTCAGTCCTTCCAATCTATAATTAGTTGAAAGTAAAGGCTTTTTGTAATTTATGCAGTGCAGAACAGATTGGTAAGCTTGTCCAAGAAAAATACGTGTGTACAATCCTAGTAGCCATCTATGAGAGAGAATGGGAAAAATGAAACTTAAATTATACAGAGGATAAAGGGGAAGAAGTAAAAATAGAGAAAAATTGGAAAAGGCAACTTCAAGTGATACAAAGCTTAAAGGGGAATAAGTAAGATTAAGTTACCTACCTAAGATGTAAGAGTTAGAAAGAAGGAAGTGGCAAATTGAAGTTATTTATTTCATATGTGAAAGGCAAAACAGTAAAAGATGACAACTAACTATGAAGTGCCTCTAAGACTTAGAGACAATTGCGTGCTTTTGAGTAATGTGTTGATATTTGGTGGGAGACTAGTCCATGGTCAATTGTAGTGCCCATACTATCATTGGAGCTATTGTGACTTATGTTGATGTGCATAAAATCCCGATTTCAGTCATAAACTAACTTATACCAAAGGTTCCATGTGGATGAGGTTTTGCAGCCACTTTTGTTCTCTTATGCTCAACTGTTGCATATTTTAGCAGATTCAAGCTCAGCAATAGATTATAACAACATGACTTTTTCATATGTAAACGTGCTGAGTATTGAAAATGCCTAGATATTGACTTGGAACATCGGATGAGCTTTTCTTTTAAGCTTGGTTAGTCAGAACTTTTGCTACATTTATTTCTTTTACTTTTCACTTGAATAGTTATTTGTTTTGTGATAATAATAATAAATTACAATAGCCTTGCAGCCTGGCTTGAGTATAAAGGAAAATAGAAAGAGCTGAAATCTTTTGAAAGAGAAAAATCAGTATCAAAGTAGAAGTTAGATGCTTTGCAGCTGGTAATTTCTTGGACTAGAGATACTGTTGAATTTCTCTGAACCTATAACATGATGTTAGCTTGTTGAGAGATGTAAGGTGAGAAAGGTCATTGTCGATTTAGTTAGAGGCCTTAAATGAAGTTTCGCTTGAGGTTGCTGTTGAAATCAGTAACCTAGAGGATGAGGCCATTTTGTTGCAGTGGTCAATTTATTGAAGTGCTTTTCGCCAGTTGTGTTTTTGCCAAATTTAATGGGGGTTAATTCTGCTTGCCATTGAATTTAGATAGTCCAATGTTTGAATGAGTGGATAAAATTCAGCAGCTTGGTGGGATGTCAAAACCTTATAAAAGGGAAAGGGATCTATCTTTCACATCTCTACATGATTTGATTTTGTGGCATTATGGAGCTATTGTGCTTGAAAATAGTTTTATGTCCATACAAACATCCAACATATCTGGGGTAAAAAGTTTGTCAAAATGCAGGATGCTCATCATCATGTCTTAAAAATTGTAGTAGCCCCTAAAGAGCACTGATTTTTCGTTTGAGTTTAAATTAATAATAGTACATGTCTTCTTTTATTATCAATGCTAATTGGATAGTGGGGAAAAATGAAATTTAGATTATCTTGAATAAATAAACAATATACAATGTCATTATAAGGGGATTTGAAGAGAAGGATGGAGGGTGAAATAGAAGGTGAAGGAGTTAGTGAAGGTTGGATGGTCAAAGAGTGAAAGAAACATTCAGCAAACTGATGGAGTAGAATCAACATGAAAGGTCTTCAGAAGTGGGAGATCAGAAATCAGAAGGCTCAACCCCACAGATTTGGACTGGGTGTTTACTTGAGATAGAGGAAACCCCTTCCTGCCTTTTTCCTTTCCAAATATTTCCCTTTTTGCAGGAGTGAATGCAAAAAGTAGTCAGGTTCTAGAAGTTTCTTTGGATTTCCCATGGAGATTTTTTGAGCAAGGAGAAGAGGGGAGATAAAATCAAGGATTTGAACAAAAGAGATCACACTCGTAAATTTGTGGCCTATGTTTTTTGATTCATGCACAAAATAGTAGATCTTTGAAAATTGGGGGGAAGATTTCAAGTTCAGTTGAATGCCAAATGGTTTCTTTCCTTTCATCTGTCTAGATGAAAAGTTGAGACAACATATCTCGTTAGAAGGAATATGGATGTTGGATGGAGCTAGACTCTTCTTACAAAAGGGGGGAAGATTTCAAGTTCAGTTGAATGCCAAATGGTTTCTTTCCTTTCATCTGTCTAGATGAAAAGTTGAGAAAACATATCTCGTTAGAAGGAATATGGATGTTGGATGGAGCTAGACTCTTCTTACAAAAGTGGAGTCCAATTTGAAGCCCGCAAAACTATATCTGGGGCTTACCAACAATCAAGCTTTACAACCTGCCATCGAAATATTGGGACAACAAAATATTCAAAAAAATTGGTGACAACTTGGAAGAATTTGTGAAGGTGAATGACAATGTTCAAGAAGATAGTTTAAGAATCTATGTCGGGTTATGTGTCAAAATTGATAGGTCAAAGCCCTTCTGCCCTTCCGCAAAACAATCAAACTTCAGACAAAGGATGACATTTGGTGACAGACTGTTGAATTGGAAAATTTTCCCTTTGTTTTCCAAAGATGTTGAAGTTTCAAAAACCCTAAACATGAATACCTGAAGCATTCAAAAGAAAAGAAATGGACTTAAAAAAAGTTGAGGTGAAGAAAAAAATGTGCGAAGCTTCAAAGGAAGATGGAGAGAGGGGGAAGAGTTTGACAAATCTCTAGGAGAGTTTAATTTTCTTGACCAGCAAACAATTAAGGGAGGTTGAATGGATGGAGGATCAACAAACAAAATCTTAATGAGTTGTCCCTTTTCCTGGATAAGGTGAATGAGGATAATATCTCTTCCTTAGCCGTGTGTGAAGGTGGTTCAGATTTGGAGAAGTTTGATCTTCTATCAAGCCTAGATGATTCTCGTTCCAATATAGCTCTTGAGGGATTCCATCCAAGTCCAAAATGGTGTGGAAAAAGACAAGGTTTCAGATGAGGACCTATAATTGCAAATGAGAGAATTGTTAACCATCTTCCATTCAAAATCATTAAATACTAAACTTAATTGTGGGGCAGAGGGTAAAAGAGGCCACAAATATTTGTCAAGGGCAAAGCTGCTAAAGAAATTAAAGCAAACAAGCAAGAAGATTTCTACATATATTTGTTATAGAACTAGGAGGGTGGAAGTTTTTCCACAACAGCCATGAAACCTTTCATGGAATGTTAAGGGCCAAAATGCTTGTAACAAAAAAACGCTGTTAAGTGTCAACTTGAACTATAAAGAGGAGGCATTTTATTTATTCAAGAGTCAAATTTGTCAAAGGCAGATGTGGTCTCTTGGTTAAAAGATGGAAAATATGGGAGTGATTTTGTTGGTGCTGAAGGTGTTTCCAAAGGGCTAGGAATCTTATGGGCCCCAGTAATTGTTAAGGTTTACGTGCTCATCAAGGGTTCCAATTGGTAACACTATATGATTAGAAGTCTCAAAGAGAATTTGTGCTTTTGTTTATTCAACATCAGTGTCTTTGTTGGGCACATTCTCAAAAAAAGATTGTGCAATTAATTATCCCAAGGGTGACTTTAACACCATTCTCTTTGATAAGAATAAGGAGAGATCTGGAGGTTCAATCAGTATCAGTAGCTGTTTTATAGAATTTGTTAGGACATGGAGTCTTTTGGGTATACAAGAATTAGATTTGTGAGAGCTCATTCAGAAAGGAAACAACTAGAGATAGTGGGATGGCAGGCTTGTTGAGGCCGCTTTTTTTTCCATTTTCAGTCCAAATTCAGGAATTTATTGTGGCATGTGTCAGTCATGACTCATGACAACTTTGTGATGTTGGTTTGTTGAATGGGAAGGTGCTTAGCCAACTTTATTCTGATTCTATGGAGAGTATTTTTAGTTTGGCTTTCCCAAAATATTGTGAATGTCACAAACTTGTGAACAGGCATTATCTTTTAGAGAGCAAGAAATGAGTCCAAGGGTGTTTAGAAGAATGTGTTAAAGAACTTGCCATAATGACCACTCTTCTCAATCAAGTGACAAGACAAAGGCAAGTGCAATCAGGCCATGAATGTTTTACATTATGATCGTGATCCACAAAGGTGAAATTTTCTTTATTGGGCTATCTTGATTGTGTGTTCATTAGCAGTTAATTGAGATGTAGTCTTACTTAGTTTATGCATTGCCAAGACATGATGATACACAGGTTTGTCAAGAGAAGGATCATTCAACATCATGTGCATAGGGGAAAGAACCCATAGTCAATAGGCTCTAGAAGCCATTTACAAATTTTAAAATATATACATGGGTCTCACTAGCACAGAGAACGGGATAAGTCTGACTGGTTGATAGGGTGCAACCACAAGTGCTAGTTGTGGTTTACCTTGGCAGGGAGAAGGGAAACCCTGGGTAATTGAGATGTCCAATGGGAGAAACCATTTTTAGTACAGAAGGGTGGATAATCATGGCTAAATATATGTGCTCTCAATTCTAAGCTAGTGTAGGATGGGTGGTTAAGCTTCATTAGTCAGATGAAAGCATGTTTGTCAATGACTGTTGCTTGGATATGGACAATATCTGATTGTGTACTTTCACTAGCTACTGACTGTTTACAGCTTGCTTAATCCCATGTGTTAATATGTGTGATTCATTTCTGATGTACTGTTCATAACAATAGATTGCATATCTCTGCCCCTTACGTTTAATACAACTTGAATCTTGCCTTCTCACTTTTCTGTGAAGATGTTTTTATGTTGAAAATGATGATTCATTGATATTTTTTTTTGATGAATGGAGGCTGCCTGATTATTAATATATGTAAAATTATAGGTGATGCGCTTGGATGATCGCCTTCTGTTCTATTAAAAAAAAAACATAAAAAAAAATCATTAAATGTGAAGCCTATGGTTGAAAGTTGGATCTCAAAAATTGGCATGTTTATTCCAGGCTCTGTGGAATGATCAAATTGCATTCACCATTTTGGAGGCAATTCACTGATACAGATTCTTGAATTAAATTGTTGTGGAGGCCTTTGAGATTAAATTGACTGTTATTTTGTTTTCCTCTCTTTGGTTTTTAAATATGATATGTAATATTTGGAAGGAGGAATGAGAAGGAAACTATTGAGGTTGATTTCAGAACCCAAGGTCCTATGAAGAATGGGGAAAACATGAAAATGCCAGTGCTATTAGTTGCTGCCACAACTGCTGTGAAGGAAATTTGAACTAGTTGCAGGAAAATGATAAAATCGTGGCTAGTGGTTGTGATGCTAGTGCAAGAGAGGTGGAAACTTGTAGCTAGCAGTTGTTTGTGTGTGGGTATTTGACATTGAATGTTTCACAGTTTGTTTGCGTGCTCTTGTTATATGTGTTGGATATCTTTATGTTATTTGAAGCTTGTCTTTCAAATTGCTTGGCTAAAGCATTTTATTCTTGATTATATGAATGGTTGGGTTATAAACTTATATGATACTAAGAATCAATGTTGGGAAAAGGCTTGATGTCTTTTCTAATTATGTGGCTCTTGAATTTGATATTGCCAATTTATGATTTGAGTGGATAGTTTGTGATGGATACCTCAAGGTTTGGTTTGGCACAAGTTTGGTTTGGCACAAGATAATGTAAATGTTGAAACTGTCACCCAATGCAGAAGGTAGCACTAGTGCCAGAGAGGGGGAAAAATATTGGCAAGTGGGTGATTATGAAAATTGGATTGATGACCATTTATGTCTTTCATCTGTTTGTTTCGGTGGTTCTATGTTTTATTTGACTTGTTTCTCTGTTTCCCTGAGCTTGTGAATTGGAAGGGTTGTTGCAAGAATTATTTTTCGAAAACTTTCCTCAACACATTCTGATTGTTGAGATGCCAATTTTATTTAACATTCTACATTATGGTTTCCTGATAATTGAAATTCTCTACCTCAAAATAGTTTTCTCGTATTTCTTGGATTAATGCTCTTGAATAAGCTTTGATGATTGCTGTCAATTGGCTCTTTATTGATTTGGTGATCTACCTAAATTGTCACACAAGTTGATGAATTCTAACCTGGATTGATTAGTTTTGTCTTCTCTTGAAGTTTTAACATTCCATTGAAGAATTTTTGGCAATTGTTCTTGTTGACTATTGATCAATTGATGAATTGCCCTCGGGTAAATTGATTTTTCTTACCATGATTGATTGCCTTCGGCACATTGCATTTAATTTTGAAAATTTGACGATTGCCACTATCAATTACTGGATTGGCAGCTTTTTCAGAATGATTTCAGTACATATAAGCAAAATTACATATTGATGACTATTGGATAACTTGGTAGGTTGCCTTTTTGTTGTCTCAGACTGTGATATTGAATTGGACCACTTTTGTGATATCCTGGATTTAATGTTATCGCTGAACTTTAGGCAGTTGCCATTGATGATTATTTTCATTGTTCTTGGGCATATGCCGTTTGATTTCAGAATATTTGGTGATTGCTATTATCAACCTAATTTGTTGGGTTGCCTTAAATTTGTAATAACCATCCCAGAAAATTTTGACTAAAACATAAATTTTCACAATTTTAGTTTAGTAGGAATTTTGTCAAATAGTTTGCATTCAACATTGATTCAACATATTTTCACAAATAATGATCACAGTATTAAATATCTCTACTCCAGATGCTGTAAGCGGCTTTTCCTTACAAAAATTGTGTGCACACGCCTGTGCGCATAGCTAAATATATGCATTGCTGATATAAACTGTCACATTTGAAAATTCCAATTAGAACTTGTTTTATTAACTAAAATGTGAATATATATAATTTCTATTTCTGACCTCAATTAGCAGATGGCACACGAACCAACAAGCAACCTTTTATACATTAAACTCCCTTTTAAAGAATTTCGACCACCACAAATTTTTACGGCTTCCTTGATATAGTTTTACAGCAGCCTGCAACTTCATTGACAGCTGCATTGACTTCTTTGGGAAACCTTCAAAGCTGTGGCAGCATTCCTAGAGGTTTTTAAGTCTTTCACAATGAGTCACCTTCCAATATGTATGGCCTCCTCCCAAGTACCTTAAATGGTATGGCTGGGGTAAATTGATTTTTCTTACCATGATTGATTGCCTTCGGCACATTGCATTTAATTTTGAAAATTTGACGATTGTCACTATCAATTACTGGATTGGCAGCTTTTTCAGAATGATTTCAGTACATATAAGCAAAATTACATATTGATGACTATTGGATAACTTGGTAGGTTGCCTTTTTGTTGTCTCAGACTGTGATATTGAATTGGATCACTTTTGTGATATCCTGGATATAATGTTATCTCTGAACTTTAGACAGTTGCCATTGATGATTAGTTCATGATTCAATGTTCAAGAGTCAAGATTCAAGATTCAGTAATCAGATCCAGAATCATAAGGATTCTCAAGAAAATCCACATTCTCATTATCTCCATGTGCTGCAAGTTCAAGATCATTTGA
>MU224354.1:1397172-1464799 GCA_018584345.1 Thuja plicata | reverse complement strand
TTTGCTAATAAGATATTAAGAAATTAAATAAACTTAAATTAGAAAACAACTATGAACATCCACCAAACAAGTGCAAAAACATGATACAAAAAGACTAAAATGGATAGCTAATCTTGCTTCTTTACTTGTTTTAAAAAAAAGAAAATTAAAAAAACTTAGAAAATTTCTTCCCAAACTTGAAAAAATTCATCAAAATCACAAAAAAATCCATTAAAAGACTCAAGAATAGGATCAAATGCTTACCTTAGATGAAGAAAACGTCTTTGTGGAAGCAATCCCTTGCCCTGCGATCGATCTCTTTCAACAAGAATCAATTTGCCTTCAACAAGCAAAAATGGAGAGCAAATGAAAACAAATGTCTGCTGCAAAACAAATTGATAAGGAATGTTTGGAAGACCTCTTTTAGGGTCGTTTTAGGGTTTAGAAGGGAAAAATAGATTAAAATAATCTATTCTACACAGGTTTAAATGTTGTTTAAGTGGCAAAAATTAAAAAAAAACATTGAAAAATGCTTTTTAAAAATTTTTCTGGGCGTTTTTAGCCCGGATGCTTCTGAGAAGCATCCACAAGCATCCGGGCGCCTGGGATGCGCTTCCAGACAGCACCCAGGCAGCACCCGTGCCAGCATCAGCATCCGTGCGCACCCGCATCCGCATCAGAGCGAAAACAGGGCGCATCGGTATCTAAGATAATTAATATAAGTTGTCTTTTAATTCACGCTTTGACATATTAATATTTATTATTTAATATTTTAGTTATATTTCTCAGATCTGCCCAAAGTTGTGGAGAATATGACAATATTTCGAAAGTGAGTTTTGATTTTGCCAACATACTTTGAAGCTCACCGAAAATCTAACTTAATGAATATTGGTACTTTCCAAAGAGAAAATACTTCAAAACTGCTCCCACAAAGAACCAACGGATTCTTGATCCTCTGAACACAGTGTCACTATTTGAGATCTATTCCGAAAAGGCTAGCACTCTCTAGAAAGTTGGAGCTTCCAAAGATGTTGGAAAGGTCCTACAAAGGGGACCTTACAATTATTTTAATTTTTTTTTGGATTGACGCTTCCTATCTCAAATTTTATCCTTTAGATTACAAGTTATGGTGATATTTGGGGCTTATATTAGCAATCTGCTTAATTGTAGGGGGTTTTATTTGTTAATTGTCATTTTCTGATGGTTTGTCTTAAAGAGTTTATTTTAGATCTTGGATTGCTATAATATCCCCTTAGGATATTTGCTCCATATTTTTAAACCAAATGATCTACATAAATTTTAACAAACAATTTGCATGCAACTGATCTCAATTTATTCAACAAATTATACTCGAAATTATAAAATTTCAGAGTGAAATAGAAATTCTGAAATGAAATATGAATGTTGCCTTCAAATCTTTAGTAGAGCAACAACAAAATATCCAATCGTAGCCATAGAATGTACAGTCAGATTGGAGAACCAGAAGCACAAAGTGAGACACCTGAGTGATATCTCCAACAAACAATGGGTTTCCGTCCACTGCCTCCAAGCTCGAGGGTCTCCACCCTCAAGCCTGCTGAAAGCCAAATCTTCCCAGAATTCTCCAAGAGAAAAACCAAATATAAAAACAAGCATGATCAGAATGAGCATCCTGTTCTTCTTTTAAAGCCCATTGCAATGACTTTGTTTTCCCTCTGTCGGTCTCTTCATTACCCTTTCTTTTTGTGACATCTAGTTCTCGCTTTGAAATTGCTAACAACATATGCATAAGGGACTAAAAATGAGCATCACTCTCATTTATTGACATAACCATAATAGTTTTCATAGCTGCATTAACATCTGCATTGTGTTTTTCCTAATTGTGACCAAGAAATGTTGAAACATGGTATGTATTAAATCATGCAATCCCAAGTCAAGCATAAGATTACACAATCTGATTTCTGCAAGTGATTTTAGTATGGCAACTCTTCTAGAGAAATGATGACTCCTGATGTCCCTAAGATATTGGAAGCTATCAACAATTAATTGAAGTACCTCCATTATGTCTTCTTCATAAGGGTCTTGAGGTGCTAAGATTCTTGTGATCTCCATCAAACAAGAAGTAACCAACAACCTTATCTCGCCATCTGAATGCTTCAGCCACTTATGTTGATTCAACGCAGTCACTGTAGGAACAAGAGAAATCTACAACAAATCAGGGGGTGATTTCTCTACAATGATCAAAAATCCTTCCAATTGGATCAAAGTGATGAGGACATTTTCCCTTGTTTTTAATTCCAACCCAAGTTTGCTACCCGTCTCATAGAGTACTTTGGCCAAATCTAGTATGTCATTTGATGCCATTTTAAATCTGTGAATCTTTTTTTTTAATTTGCCCATTAGGTGTAAGACGCTACCCTAAATCTAGTTCCAATTTTTTTTGCAAACCACCACTACTGGAGCATTCTGTCAAACAGTTTGCTTGTAACCAAGAAACCCCCAAATCTAATTTTTGTCTTGTCCAATATGTGTAATTTGGTCAAACAGTTTGCCTTTGAATGTATGAACTGGTTCTCTGATTTTTACTAGTGTTTGCAGCAGAACATTTACTTTCAAGCAGATAACACATTACACCACAGAGATATACCTTTTCCCGTATTAAAAAATGCTGAATAACTCTTTGTTAATGTCTGGGATATGTGGTATTTAATTCTGCATAGAATCCAAATTATTGAAAAACAATATTTATCAACCACGTATAGGAAGGATAGAGTGCTCAAAATTGTATGAGTGAGTATAGACGGAAGAAATTCCAGCTGTTCAGATATTCCCTCAAGCATATGCTCATGGGTAGATAAAGATAAAATTTCCAGTTTTCTTTCTCTGGTATTTTGCCAAACAGTTATCGAACATTCACTAGAGAGAGAATTATTAGCTGGTCCTTCAAACTTAGTTACTAATTTGCGGTGTACCCCGAGGATGCGTGCCCCCCCCCCCCCTGCGAAAAAAAAAAAGTGACTCTAAAAAGAACATACTTGTTTTGATACATGAACATTGAATATCATATCATGCTAGTTGCTACTCAATGTAATCATTTGTATGATGAAATACTCATACTTTTGATATCTATGACTATTATGAATAATTATTTATAGAATAGAAGTTAGGACTCTTCCATTTGCTGATTCGAGTATTTAAAATTTATTTATTTCATGTTCAATGTTCCACTTTCATGTTCAATGTTCAATGCAATGGTCAAGTATTCAGTAATTCTAATTTACTATTTTACTGTTTTACTGTTTTACATCTTTATGTCTTATATTGTTTATACATCTTTTCATAACTAGCATTTTAAGTACCACATGTATAGTATTTAGTATATACACCTCCCCTGGTCCCCCGCCGCCATCCCCCTGACGTCCCCAAATTGAGGTTCCTTTGCCCCCCCTGCCCGGAAACCTGTCCCCCTTTCCGATGTCCCCCCGTCCCCCAAGGCGGTGTAACTATGCTAATTTGCAACGCAATGCATCAAATATATGAAGGAAACCAACATACACGAACATTATTAATAATGCTTTCCTTTGTTAAGAATATTATCTCAGAAATGACAGAGGAAAGTTCTAATATTCTGACTTGGACACGAATTGCCACAAGTTGAGATCATGTGTGCTACAGAAATTCTCACCAATTAATTCACCAGAATGCATCCAGCTTTAGAGATACAACAAATTACTATATATTTGTAATGATTCAGGCTGTTAAAGAGTTACAGTATTCTCTATGAATATAATTCACACCTTACAATGCAGAGTCCCGTAGCAAAGAATATAAAAACGTTCTCATCACATTCAATGCATAGCCGACTGTCACCAAAATGCCGTTTAAAACCCTCAGAATCTTCGCTGCATGGACCAACTCGACAAGAATGCACAGAACCTTGGGAAAGCTCTATCCGTAAATAAGAATGAAACACTTATCTCAGCTCAAGCCCGACCACACAAAGGAGTTGCAATGTTGTTTGCAACTATAACTTCAAGGCCTGTCACTGTATTCCCATCAATAGCCCGTGAATTTCCAGACCAGTTCTAACAGTTGCTATTTGAATTAACATTCCTGCCACAACTTGCCGTTTTCAAAGATTCTGAAATCTGAATGCTGAAATACTTAGCATGAAGGAAAAATGCCGACTTGCATATGGGAGGCTCGACCCCCAAAGTCTTCCCAGCCACTGTGCCGAAGTGTAAGCCATTTCCTCAGGGCTCTGCTGATAATATTTGAATTCCACTAAAGTTCTCCATATTAATGGACCAATTGGAAGGTAGTATTAAATCAAAGAGAGTTTGGGTGAGCCAAATTTAAGAAATATTTGCCCATGGGCTGCGTTCCCAATACGTTAATTCTTCTCCAGGAATAATATGAAGCGAGCAATAACATTAGCAACCAAGCCAATTTTAATAAATTAAATCCTCTGCTGACTATAGTCAAGAGTGATTTCCTGCAACAATTAATTTGGGGGCCCGCGATGGCACAATATTTCCTTAGTCAATTTTAGCAGAAGCTAAATAGAAGATGGGGGCCACAGAGATATTTCACCGCATCAAGAAGAAACAATCTTTATATTTAACTTGCCCGAAACACTATAATATTTACTCATGCCAAGCACTATAATATTGAAGTTCGTAGCCTTTCCATGGCAACAACAACAAAAAATAAGGATTCCAAACAAGTATTATCTCTCACAATAAAGTGACTCATCTCTATCGGTCCCATTATGAAACATTCTCAGTTATAAACTTCATCGGGCCGACAAAAGACATCAAAGCCAATTTCTTAATATAGCCACGACAGGTTACGAGTTTGCTCAATTTTTTGTATACATTCGCAGAAGTTAAAAGCTCTTTTTAATCCGCAGGATATATAATCAGAATAAAATATTTCTTTACTTCTCCAAATCAGATAAAAAACTTCATAACCTAATTTCTGTTATTCATGAAACCAGTTCTGATACCACTATAATATCTCCCTTGGATATTTGTTCCAGATTTTTAAACCAAATGATCCACATAAATTTTAACAAACAATTTGCATGCAATTGATTTAAATTTGTTCAGCAAATTATATTGGAAATTATAAAATTTCATACTGAAATAGAAAATTCTAAAATGAAATATGAATTACCTTTAAATCTTTAGTAAAGCAACAACAAAATATCCAATCGTAGCCACATAACTTACAGTCAGATTGGATAACCAAAAATATGAATTTGAAGCACAAAGTGAGACACCTGAGTGATATCTCCAGCAGACAATGGGTTTCCGTTCATTGCCTCCAAGCTCGAGGGTTTCCGTCCTCAAACCCGCTGAAAGCCAAAGCTTCCCAGAATTCTCCAAGAGAAAAACCAAACATAAAACCAAGCATGATCAGAATGAGCCTCCCCTTCTTTTAAAGCCCACTGCAGCGACTCTTCATTTTCCCTCTGTTTGTCTCTTCATTACCCTTTCTTTGTCTTTTTATTTCCCCTATTTAAATTTGATTACATTTTTGGGAAATAATAATAAAATGACTTCACTAATTTTTAACTTCACCATTAAAGTCATTTTAATTCTTTGTTAAATAATCAAATTAAGTCGTCATTAAATTTATTATATTTTGACAATTTAAATTTAATTATTTAATTAATTTTCTGATATCCAAATAAAGGGGACATTACAATTGCATCCTTGATTTCAAGTTTGATGTGACTGATTTTCAGATCAGCATTATTGACATATAAGGTGCAGCTCGGTGGTATTTTTCTGTGAGCCAAAATTTTATTATTTTAATTTGTTGTTGATGTTTGAGCCCAGTTATTTGATATTGTGTTCAGTTGTGTTGCTTAGTAAATAAAACCTAAGTAACTGGGGGCCCATAATCCATTGCTAAAGAACAAATCTTGAATTGATTTGATTTTGGATTTATAATCTAGTGTTCCCAAAGAACTTTGAAGGAGGGAAGTAATTGTAGTTATTGATTTTCTCCATGATCTGTGAACCAGATTTGGAATTATAAATTAAAATAAATAGTTGATGATTGGTGAATACCTAATAGGTAATTTAACTTTAAAGAGGAAATTAGTTTACGGAAATGGTTATGGATTTGTTAGATGAAATGTTGAATCCATCTAAGGTTGCTGTAATCAGAGAATGTGGATTGGATGAATATACAATATTAAATTATTATTGAAATGATGACTAATAATTTTAATTAGTTGTCAAAGGGATTGAGCTCAATTATTTAATTCATTGGGTTCTCGTTGTGGGATCCATGCGCGAAGCCCCAAAGTTAATCCAAGTTGAATAAGGTGAATAGATTGATATCTAAGTTGAATAAAGTGAATAGATTTATATCTAAGTTGAATAAAGTTGCTATCTACGTTGATTAAGTTGCCGATGCTGATGTTGGGGGAGGTGCTCTCCTATTTGTTGCCTCTAGTGGTTTTACTTTGGGCCAACCTAAAAATATTTACTTAGCAACCAAATAGAAATTATTGTTAGCCACAAAATGAAATTAAGGACTTAAGATGATTTTTTGGATTGGTTGGTTTGCAAATGTGGAGAGCAATTAGGGGTGTCTTATCTATAGGGGGATAACCACATGGCGACTGAGTCAATATGGTGCTAGCATGAAAAATATTTAATGGATGGTGTAGTGAAGGCTGAGATGGGAAATTAATGTGCAGGATAGCACACTAAACAAAACAGTTGGATTGAGAAGGAATTTGTAGAAAGTAATCACCTAGGCAATGATTGCTTGGAGAATTGGATAACCTAAATAATCACGACTAGAGGGAGTGTAATATATACGTGGAATACAATTAGGCATCCAAGTGATTAAGAAATTGGTGGTGGGCCATGCTAAACATTAATAAGCAAGAAATAACTTATGGAAATTGTATGAAGCTAGAGGGTGGTTTGAGAAGTCTAGGAAAAGGAATTTAGTGAAAGAAACACATGAAATAAAGTAATCAGAACATTAATAATGAGTGGGATATGAGGAGTTGAAGGAAAACCTGCTTGAATGTGGATGCAATGAGCAATCCATGAGCAGAAAGGCAGAATGTTCAACTAATTAATAAAACTCAGTTGTGATTGAAATACATTAGAGAAGAAGTTAAGGTTAGATCATTCAAGGAAAACGGAAACTTGTGATCAATAGAAAATGAACTAGAGAGAATTTTAATTGGACATTAAATATGCCAAAGAGAGGAAACGACAAAAAATACTTAGTTGCACCCAAGAAATAACATAAGGATTTTTGTAAACCCAATTGAAATTTAGTTATCAAGATTAGCCATTTTTTGGAGGATGAGAACATGTCAGTGGTTCATGGGATATGGGGAAGCGTGACTCAGTTGTTGGATCATTTTATTCACCACAAGATAGACACCTATGTGATGGTGGTCAGGTGGAACCTTTGTACCACTTGATTTGGTTTGGTGCGAGCGTGGGGAATATGTTGGAACTATTGCTGATTAGTTTCTAACTTGGTTAAATCTTAAGTTTTAGATATAGATTACTAACTAGTGGTGCTTGATGCAATCCTAACCATCATATAGTAAATGCTTCATACCATGTTATTATAGATTAACTTGTACGGGAAGGTTGAATTAGACCTACTTGGAGATTAAGAGATGACAAATCTTGTTACAATTGAGAGGAGCATTAACAAAGAAGAAGATGATGTTTATATCTTGGATGTTACTATATAAAATGCGACAAGTATGATTGTTCTATTTTATCAACGATATCTATGTTTGCTAACTTAGCTTATAGTGAAGGAATCTTTAAGATTTAGAGGTCATAGTCTATTGATTTCAAAAACTAGATAAGCATTTTTGCTTTCAATGCTTTGACGGAAAAAATGGGCTTGGTATGTTTTTCAATGAATAAATGTAACTAAAATTGGGCAAGATTGGATGGCTTTGTTAGTTGAAGCACATCACTAAGTTAATGACCATGCTATATTATTGTCTAAAAATTGTGAGATTTCAATACAGGGCTTAAATAATGTAGTCCCGTCCTTTGAATGAGGCTTGCTGCTTGGAAGGACTTTAACTTTAAGTGTTCTATTGGGTACTTGTAATTAATAATCTATGCGAGTGTACCCAGGAACTTAGGTAAAGTCTACATAATTGAGAAGTATGCATTGTATAAATAAATTAAGAAAATAAATGTAGTTGAATTATGTGAAATGAGTGCTGGGAATAAATTGCCTAAATGTTTTTCCTTGGCATTTGCATTAATGCTTAATTGTGTAAATAGACAAGTCCGGTTAAGAGTCAGATATGTGTTTCTGGGTTATAGCAATGCTCTATGCATGACCCACAATTTGTTCACATAATGCAAGATCAAGTTTTGAACTCATGCGATAGTTCATTGGAGCTTTTTGCTCTACACCCATGTGTTTTGGTGTTGCATTGGTTAGATCTGCATGACCCTAGAATAGGATGTGATTACAAGGAACACATGTGCATATATTATATGTCGTAATAGATGTAGGAGGGATTCTTGCAACTATCAACTTAGAGGCCTAACTTAGGCACTTAATCACAGCGTGAGCATCCAATGCAAAATCTCACTTGGATGTTGTGGATCCTTCTCGTAGAGATTGAAGTTATTTTGTCCTAGTTGTTCATCACTTGAGTTGTTTTGGATCAACCTAGGTGCATGATCATGCCACGTGCCTTGGGTAGGCTTAGCAAGATGACGATATGTGTCAATATATCAACATAGTTGTTTTCTTCAATTGTTGACATAGCCATACATTCCTTATCGGAAATTTAGAAGCCAGAGTCAGAATATATTCTTTGATTACAAAAAGTGTTGGGTCACAAAAGGAGCTTTTACAAAACAAAATTTTGTGACCTGATACATAATGAGATGTTGCCACATCTTCATACCCACTTTGTGTAAAGGACCAAATCCTAGTTTCGATTCCTTTAAGAGTTATACACATGGGACCATATTTAACAGAACTGTAAACTACACAAGCAAAGAAAATGAATGCCAATATGTAGGGATGTTAGAAGACATCGAAAAGAAGAAATTCCATTGTAATGTAATAATAGAGATCGAGGAAGGCACTAATCCCAATATATTAGTAAAAGGTAACTTGCAGATGTAAGCCCATTAACACATGGAGGCTCAATAGCACCTTTAGGTTCCATAAACAGTGTACATGGGACCCATATAAGAGTTATGTAATCTAATGGCAGACCACAAGCATTTGTAACTCAAAGGAACTTGACTAGATGTGATTTATAAGAGTTACATAATCGAATGGCACACCACAATCATTTGTAACTCAAAGGAACTTGACTAGATGTGATTTACTTATTCTAAAATAAGAGGCCTAATGTGAAGGCTTGTGAACTGCATAGAGGAAGGATAAGTTTCAAATCTAGAGGGGTTACCATAAGGGTAGTATATGCCTCATCTGAACTTTTTGACTAATGTAACTTACAAGATAAATGGAGAGAAACCAATCCCCTTATGGGCTTCTACAAGGGGGGTCTCATGCACCAATTAGTATCTGGCTTGGCGGTGATGTAAAAAATTATCTTAAACTTTCAAAAAGATCTTTGATTTAAAAAAAAAGAATATTCTGTGAATATACAATTTTTAGTATGTTTTAATGCTAGTTTAAAATTAAGAGTTGCTGTTGTTATTTGTCTTAGATTATTTGAATATCTCTTGGCTTGCAGCTAAACTGCTTGAGCATTACATTCAAAATTTCAGCTGAAATCTGTGATGAAAGCTCTTACTTTTATCAGTTTTGACTGAGCCATGTCTCATTGTATTGCTCAAATTTGGATGTTATGGAAGAGTAGTTCCTTGATTAAAATGCTTGCAGTCATTTAGGCTCTACTAAATCCTACAAACCCAACCTAAAATGAATTCATTTTCAAATGAAATCTTTGACAGTAACTTAACTATAAATGGAAATTACACTAGTTGTTTGCTGCGTTAGTCTTATTTACTAAAAAATGATCTTCATTGTGTCGTTAGAAAAGCTTTCACTTAGTAGCTTAACCCAACTTAGGATTGTTTACTTTATTTGTTTGCTATAGTTGGCGCCCTCTGCCTGAAATGGTTACTATGCTCAAAATTGAAATAACCAGCAGTGCTTCGTTGGTTTTATTTTGTATTTTCTGGCACCGTTGTAGTAGAAACTACTCTATTTTTTCTTTTGAAATGCTTTAAATGGTTTGGTCTTATTTTGTGTTCATTAAGATGAAAGTAATCAAAATCTGAAACCATTGTGGTATTAAATTAGTTCAAAGGTGTCATTTGTATATGCAGGTTAGTTCTTTAGCATTTAAATGAGGAAATATGTATCATCAATTCTTTATTTACCGAGTTATTACTTTTTATTAAAAATTGAGTAAATATTATTCGCTACCATCTAACCCATTTTAATAAATAGATTGCTTTAACTTGTGTGGAATAGGAGGTAATTTGTAAGCCAATAACAGTATCATCATCATTTTAGTTAGATATGGTCGCAGTTATTTCTCATCATTGTAATTTAATTTCTCTCAATTGCAACGTTAAACATTCACTGAGTCTCATCTTATGTATGACAAGTCATGTATAACCAAAAAAACTCGATCGTTTTATTTACTGAGCAGTGAGAAACTAGCACTTTCACTGTTTTCATTACATGAACAAAGGGATATATCTGGAAATTGAGCATATGCATTAAAGCACAAAGAACATGGATAAGTATTGTATGATATGTTTTGCTCGAAAGTTTTAGAAATGATCTCATTTCCCTATTTTCTTACTCGGGCACTGACTTGGCTGTTTTATATATACAGGCATATTCAACCGTTGGTACACCAGATTATATAGCTCCTGAAGTCTTATTGAAGAAAGGTTATGGAATGGAGTGTGATTGGTAAGTTGATATTGTAATGGTTGAACTAGTAACCCTTTTGCGTTATGCCAGACTGTTTAGCTAAAGAGATTAGGCTTTGATTTAGTTACAATATTGTCCGATCAGGTGGTCACTTGGAGCTATTATGTATGAGATGTTGGTGGGTTACCCACCATTCTATTCTGATGAACCAATGGCAACTTGTCGGAAGGTAAATGCATCTTTTTGTCATGTGCTAGCTCTTTTGATGTTGTGGAAAATGTCAGAACCCCACATTTAACATATTCAAATTGTTCTTAAAGTTTTCATATCTAATTCGTTAACCTTTTAAAAATTACTAGATCATTTTCTGAAGCTAGTGATTGGGCAATCATTAACAATATAACTTCTGAATTCTTTGTCAATTATGCGAATACGGTTCAGTGACTCTAAACTGTAAACTTGCACCTAGAAGTCCTTTATACCTTCGAAATCTTTTCATTTAAAAAATTAAAAAGAGAATCAGATTTGTCTGGATAGGGCCTTCCGCCTTACCCATGCACTACTACATAAGCCATGATGATTCATTATCTCCATTCAATTTTTTACATTAATATAGTTTGATATGCTGAGATTAATGCTGGTTACAATGTTACATGGATCTCCTAGTAACTAAACTACAGTTATCACTCATCAATCCGGGCCAAGTTACTCTCATCTGTTTGAAATTGATATTAAGAGCCAAACAGTTCATATTTGAGAATTGTGGGGATTAAATTATCAAAAGTCGCCTATGGTTTCTAGCTAAAATAGTTTCAGATATGGGATTGGTTTAAACAGTCTGTGGAAGATCTTAGGATGGGCTTAATGGTTATCTATTGATCTGGAGATCCTTTGGGATGGTTTGGCAATCTTAAGGCAGGGTCCACTTTACATGAAGGTCTTACTCAGATGGCATTCAAAGGATTCCTTCAATGTCTCATGGGCATGGTTTTAGAGAAAAGGCTTGGCTGGGGGAAAATCCAAGCTTTACCTGCTAGTAGACCAGTGTTAACTTTCAATTGACTTTGACTGACATATCAGACCTCAAATCTGGATTTGGGCTTTCGATCATTGACTGTTTTAGGTCTAATTTCAACACAAATATATTAAATCTAGTTTTATTGATTTTAAATTCGGGGATCACTTGACCTTAGTTGGGCGATTGTAAGCAGGTAGGTTAATTGGGTGTTAGGGTCTTTACAAGAGTTAATTATTATGACCAGTTTGATTATTCTTTACTCTAAGGCTTTGAAATCGAAGTGACAATATTCGGATCGCAAGACATCTTAAATATTATGAGCAGTTCGATTATTCTTTGCTCTAAGGCTTTTGAATTGAATTGACAATATATGGATTCCAAAACATCCTAGGCTTTGACTTGTCTTTACACATGAAATAACCTTCATGGCTTGAATTTATCTCTGAAATCACGCCTAATGTGAAATATGCTTGTTTTAATTTCAGGCTGGCTGGCTTTAGACAAACCTTGATCTGGCAGGAGCTAGTACTATATGTCACCATTTACATGCAATGGAGTTCAACTTCTTTTCTTGACTTCAAATCCTGGACTTGTTTGCACTGTAAGCTGGATTTAAACAACTATCAGCTTGGTTATTTCTTCAGAGCTCTAGGGCTTCCAAAATCATTCAAGAGCTAGTGGTCAGAGTTAAAAGGAGATTTTAATGAATTGATTACAATTTTGGCTCTTCTATTGGGTTTGGAGCGCTTCTTGGAAAAAATTGTAAGAGGTCTGAGAAGGATTTATTATGTAAATAGGTCCTAGGATCCATTTTGAAAATATTTTGGATTTAAAGTATAGGAAGTTGTTCAAGCAGAAACCTGCTATTGATGGCATGGTGAACTAGAAGGGACATGCGTTTCAACTTTGCAACTGACCTTCAATTCATGCGGCACTATTTTGCACACATTGAGGCAATTGCTTGGATGCGTTCGACTGGGTTACACACTATAGCTATTCACTCACAACTCAAAACTTAGCACTCTTGAGTTAATTCTGATGCACTCAGCAATTAAGATATTTGGATTTTACATATGATTGAACTGGGTAAAACATAATGTCAGTTGTGTATTTGCATCAGACTACTCAGGGATGAAATGATAAGGGAGGAGCTTAGAAATGATTTCAGACTCATTATCCGCTGTAACCTTATTTACGAACTCTTGACATTCAACAAGAGAAACAAGAAAAGAAAATATCAACAAGGTAATGAACAGTTTTCTATGCAAGCATTCAATAGGTGGCATGGTTCTGCACCATGTAAAATGGATACGTGGCACAATCACACACCATGACAGTCTGGGAATAGATTCTGATTAGAGTCTAAAAGTAACTAAGGCAGAAACCTAGGGAATCATAATGGTAATATTTATTTAATACTGATGAATTCTATTTCAAATCTAGCATGGGGT
This sequence comes from Thuja plicata, assembly GCA_018584345.1. Lineage (NCBI taxonomy): Eukaryota > Viridiplantae > Streptophyta > Pinopsida > Cupressales > Cupressaceae > Thuja > Thuja plicata. The sequence continues at coordinate 1,451,473 of MU224354.1, read as the reverse complement.
CAATTCAACAATGAGGTGAATTTATAGTAAATGGAGTCTGAAGTAGATTTGAATGCGAAAATGCTCTCTTCATCAGTTTATTTTCCAAGCTTTGTGTCCACCATGCACAACTCAACCTTCATGATGATGACATCCAAATAAGTAATCTAGTGTTGTTTTCAAGGTAACATGCCAAGCCTTTGTCTTGATGCTAACTGGAGATTAAACATTTGCTTAACCGGGTACAAAAGAAAACTAAGGTAAAGGCTTTAAAAGCTGGATGCAAAATGGGTTTCAATTGGGCTGATAAATGATTTTGGCTCAGCTTTCTTCTTGGAGCAAATCTCATCAAAAATTATGTAGAAGAAGTCATTAGGGATGCAAAATCTCTTAGAATTTAGGTTAAACAAGATTTCAGCTTTGTGGTTTAAAAGAAGCATTTCATGGGAAAAACTGCTACTATTGATAGACTTCACTAGGGGTATGTGACTAGAGTTTGCCACCCCTTGATTGTTAAAACCGTTTGGTATTTATCTCAGGGATGAGGCAAGTATAACACCTTGTATATCCACCATAGTTACAAGACCCAGGCTCAGGGGCTGATTTTTGACTTGGACTCGGTGTTCATACTCAACAAAAACTCAGCAAATTGAAAAACTAAAGAATTTCAAAATTTTTAAAGGATTTAAAACTTGTTTCATGCATCGTTGTATAAATAAACCTTAAAGACACTATAGTCTCATCAAATAGAAGCCATTTTGAACACATACACAAGTTTACATTAGTGCCATAAGTATAAATGCGATTTTTGGCTTTAGTTGAAGGAAATAAGTTAAACTAAATAACACATTAGAAATATAAATAGTGTCAAATGTCTACAAAATTCATGAAATATGAAATGCAGGGCATTGAAAGTTCAAAACAAATATCTAAGAAAAAAGCTAGAACCTAGAAGTCTAAGGCTTACAGGAGCCTATATCACTCAATCCCCCAACCCTCCTACAAATGTGCCTAAGATAGGTCCTGGATAGTGCTGCAGCCCTGATATCTGCTTCCATCTCAGGATCAGCCTCAGTGACATCCAAATCCTCATCCACATCATCCTCGGGGTCCTCCAGTGGGTTTCCTCGTGCTCTAGCCTCCTTTGCCATCGCTACTGCCTCTGCCTCTCGATCCGCCTGATCAACCCAGTCTAAGTCTTCATTGCTGAAGACAGGATTATCAACTTGAGTGTTCCACATTGCATGTGGATCAACCTCCTCTAAAGTGATAGATGTGTCAATGCCTAAGATTTGTCTGTGATGGAGATGAAGGTTTTTTTGAACATACACAAGATTTTTTAACCTTTGCACTGCCAACCTGTTGTGTTTTTTGGAGTGTATATGCTCGAACATACTTCAGTTGTGCTCACACCCTAAAACACTACATAGCTGGCTCAAGATACGGACTGCAATCCTTTGTAAATTTGGCATCCTACCACTAAACATCTCCCACCATGCATCTGAAATGAGAAAAAATAAAAATCAATTCTATTCTCATATTAATTGGAGTTCAGATGTACACATAGAAATGGTTAAATCTACTAGAATCTGTGATGACAATTTTTTGTCAAGAACTGTTTCAACCATGGTTGGGCTACTGACATAGTTAGTCTTCCATCCCTTTTTTCCGTCTACACATGTCAAAAGCTCAGTAACATCTATTGGAAAAATAATAAAATAAAAACATTTTTGTATTTAAGCATAAATACCACTTAGATTAGTCATTCATAACGAAATTTGTTCCATTATTAATCAATCATAAATTTAATCTGGCCAACATACCAATAAATTAATAATAATGTATTTGGAATTGTTTGAAATACAAATAATTGCGTGGAAATCTAATTAATGTCTTAATATAACTAAATAGTAAATAATATAAGTTCCTGAAAATGGGTCAGGCCCGTCATTATATCATCACCCCTTAACAAAACATCGGTCTGGTATTTAGTCCAACAAGAATGTATACCGAGTATAAATAATAGCCTCATCCTTCCAGGTATTGATATACTCACCAAATTGGTCCCACTTTACCAATTTCTGGCAGATGTCTGTGTTCAGTTGCATAATGGTGTGGCTGTTCAAAATTCATACTGGTTCTGGCCATATTGAATCCTCTCCTTCCACCTATAACCTATGCCAATCAAACATATTTGGTTGCTTAGAACTTAGAATGATACTTCCTCAATAACACAATATGAAGTTGAAAAACATCAAGAACGATAGATAGAGGGTTGTAAGGCTAGTTTGTATGCCACGGGACTGATTTTTTTTTCCTAAACAAATGTCAGAGCAAGATTTGAGGCTTTTCTGGATTTAATTGAGCTTTTTGTTAGTTTTACTTGGAGAATTATTGTCTCCAATCTGTAATTTTCTGGGAGTTCTTTTCAGATCAACATAGCATTTTTACCTACCTGGCCTCCTTGAGCCTTTGGTAAGTAGTGCTGATATGGGTGTCATATTCATGAAGCAATTCCGTGCCTATTGTTACAAGATATTCCAAACTTTCCTATCCAAGTGAATTTCTAGATTTGGGATCATAGAATGCCTATTGTCAGAATCTGATTGCATGTTTAATGGCTTGCTAGTTGATCTAAACATAGATTCCGACATAAGAAGCTAATTTCTAAGCATCTATATAGCTTGAACTAACCATATCTGACTCGAAAGGGTTGCATTTTATCTCAAGACATTTTGAGATCAATATTTTGGCAGCAATTTGTACATTTGGATCCATAGGAGCACCTCCTCAACTAATATTGAAGCTTGGAGATCATGCACAAGAATACTTTCTGACATTGCTCATGAGTTAGTGCCCTCCTTTTAGAATTTTATTCCTATGCCATTTTGATTGAAAATCGATCTTTAGAAGCGTTAGTTCTAAAATGTTGATGCTTGGTCGTGGGTAGGCCTCTCAATATTGTCCTATCCAAGCTTTGTCCTTGTCTATAGGTCATATTGTAATCAATGTGGCTATAATAAATTCTTTTTAAATGCCTCAATCAAGGGATTCGTCATTTTGCCTAGAATTATTATAATTGGGATTTTATGTAATGTCCCCCTCTGAGGAGTAGCCCAGGAGATCATTTAGCCTATATTATTCCTGTAGCCTAAAGTCAGTTGAAAGGGAATAATTTAAATTAATTATTTAATATTATTTGCCAAGTACATTTTAAGGGTGAGGTAATTTAATTAATTTAATAAAGTGACATAAAATGACTTAAGCGAAATATTAAAGGGGAAATAATAAATATACAAGTAATTTTTTTGGGACTTAATGAAATATTAAAATGTGCAGAAATTCAAAAGGCCTTTTGAGAGACTTCTTGGTGTTATTATAGACGAACATTTTTGGAGCTTATTATGCCATTCTTGGATAATTTCTCTTTTACGATTTTGAAGAGCTTCTTGAAGCAGAAACCCTAGGACAGCAACCCCAAGGGATTTGCGTGCTATGTTTCTGGATTAAACTGCATAAGGTTTATGGACTGTGGAAATCTGATGTCTCTTAGCCTAAGGGATGCTGGTTTTGTTAGTGCCAGATTCTACTCTAGCTGGTTTCATTAGTGCCAGATTCTGCCCTAGATTCTACCCTAGCTGGTTTCAGTAGTTCCAGATTCTGCCCTAGCTGGTTTCTGGAGAGGTCATTCAGATTTCTCTCATGGAATGAACAATGAAGTTAATGAAATTTTTGAAGTGTCTGGAAAGACAAATTTCTGGATAGTGCATTGTGTGAAGCTTCAGGAAGGACACCTTGGTATTATTGATTTTTATTGTATTACATATATATGGGTCACGTGGGAGTTCATGCCTTTTATGGAGATTTTAGATCAATTCATTCTGGATGTGTGGATTCTTCTTCAGAAGCAGCCTTTATTAAATATTTATTGAACTAAGTTAAGTGCCACTTTTCCAATCATTGAAGAATCGATTTGCTTGAGAAAATCAGAGGAGTGATTGAAGGGTTGCTTGGACGCGGAGATTTAAATCATTTATGGTGGGCTTATAGTTATATGCCAGCCATGACCTTGGAAAAGCTGGGCGCTGAAAGGAATGAAGCTGGATGCGAGTTTGAAGGAGCATTGTTGCTTGGCCTAATACTTTTAGGCTTTTAGCTGGCAGGTTGAGTGACTTGAAGTGGGACAGGGTCTTTGTTTGCTGGATGTTATCCCTTCACAAATTCTTGAGAGTATTTTAGCAACCAAAACTTCATGTAAGACATCTGGGGTTACAGTTGGGTTGACTATATTCTATGATAAACAATCTGTAGTGGAAGAAGGGTGCGGCTGGCTCTTATTTTTATCTCACTGTGTATTGCTGCTTTTGACAACAGTGAGTTTATGGTGTCATGTCAATAATATATTCCAGATCTATGCTCTTAACTGTGTTCCAGTATTTGTGCAATATATGAGGTCAGGTTTAATATTTGCTATACTCTTTAATCTGCTGTTCATTAAAAAGAAATTACAGTAATAGTAATTTGCATAGCAAGTTGTACAATCATTATATGTCACATCTGCTACAAAAATCAGAAATAAATTAAATTACCAACAGAAACCAAACCTTTATTCCTTCACCATAAAAAACGTCGAAAAGATTGGAGCCATTTAGGTGGGATTTTACATTTTATTGTCAACTTCAATATTTACATTAGATACTAAAAGCTTGTGAGCCTTTGCTTCTGCGTGTGGTGAATACCATTCTTTAAGCACTTCTTACAGCTTATTCCAATATTTTTGCCGGTTCCTGAGTATCTCTGGGGAGTCCAACTTGATTGGGTTGTCTTCTCCTGGTGATCTCTTGGAGTTGTCATTCTCTGCCTTATTGAGATTCTTCAGCTGTGCTGTCTTTCCATATGTTGATAGGCTGATATTCTCCTAATCTTATCTCTTTTTTTGCGCCCGTCTGTTGTGTTGCTTTTCTTCACTTCTTGCCATCTCAATCATCAATTATAATATGATGTTATAATCTATTATTTAATTTAATATTTCAATGGACACATGACACACACACGCACGCACACACAAACACACATACTTACGTGTGTGCGCACACATACACAGATATTCTCCTACCTTCTCTTTTCTTCACCTGCCTCTTTTATCTTGTTTTTTTTTTGGGTCTCTGCTATCTCAATAATCTATTATAATCTTCTATTTAATTTAATATTTGAATGGACATATTATATGTACACACATTTTCAATTTCCTAGATTTAAATACCACTATCTTGTCATTCTGTGTAGACATACATCTAATGCTACCTTTGGTTGGATGTGCGCATACTAGAAACTCTCCATTAGTACTTGGATATTTCAAACCTGAGCTGGAGTTTAAATCCATTTCAGCTTTTGAAAATTTTCTTCACATTGTGAATTCTAACTAATGCCTTGCCCTTTTTCTTGAGATATGTAATAGGATTGGCTACTTCAGAGAATTTTTCAATGAATCTCCTATAATTACCTGTGAGGTGCTTAAAACATCTCGCCTCAGGTACATTCTTAGGAGCAAGCCATTTTGATGATTGCTTTTATCATTTTTGGGATCAACCACAATTCCTTTTGTAGAGAATTTTGGCCTAAATAATAAATTTTCTCCTCTGAGGTGGTGTTCAAGAGATTGGTATATAACTGATTTTTCTGAAGCGTGGCAAAACCTGCTTGTTGGAATCATTTGTTGTTGCGCCAAAAGCTCGAACTATCAATGCTCGATACAAACGCCAGATTTATTCCGACCCACGGGAGGTGGTTAAGCCATGTCACAGATACCCAAGGAGGTGTTGACCACCAAGTCAACAATCTCCCCCTCAACACCGACTGAGCCTTCAACAGCCACTGAGGGGAGAGTCAAACCCATGACCTAAGGCTCTGATACCAATTGTTGGAGTCATTTGCCGTTGCACCAAAAGATCGAACTATGAACGCCCAATACAAACGCCAGATTTAACCCAACCCATGGGAGACGGCTAAGCCATGCCACGAGTCTCCAAGGAGGTGCTAACCACCAAGTCAACACTATCTTCAATGTCTTTCACGCACCTTTCCTTTCTAAGAGTATGATAATATATTGTTTAGAAGGACCAAACAAAACGATTCAAATGTTTTTGTATTATGTTGTTCATCACATTCATGAAAACAAGTGGAGCATTGGTTAACATATAGGGCATAATGAAAATTTATAATGCTTGTAGCAAAAATATACGTTGTTTTAGGCACATATTCATCCTTAATTCTTAGTTGGTGGTAGCTTGATTACATGTCTATTTTCGAAACTATGGGAGTACCTCTAATTTGATAAAAATAAAAATCAATGTGGGGAGTGAGATATCTGGTCTTAATAAGTGCCTTGCTAAGCATGTGATAGTCTATTACTGTTTGAAATTTCTTACCACAAATGACATGAGCTCGCAAGGGAAAAACATTTGTATTAATGAGCCCTTTATTAATTAGCTCTTGCAATTGAACTTTTAATGGACAAAATGTTTGTATGGACATACCCAAAGTGAACACAACCCCAGAAAACATTTTTCTAGATGAGTGTACTTGAACTTGAACTGGTAAAAGAGATAAAATAATGAAATCAACAATCAGCAATTTGTTTGTGTTAATGTTTTGGTAGCGATAGGAGACATCATTCGTACTTGTTCATTGTTGGATTGTGCTTACATTTCTTTGCTACTTGCGAAGATTGTTTTGGTCAAGTTTCATCTCTATATGTTATTCACGATGATGTGTTGATCGAGTCTTCTCTTCTCAGCATTCAGTTTTGTGTGTTGTTTATTCAAGGCATGACAACGTAGTTGATTCCCACTCTTGGCTCATATTCTCAGTTCCTTATGATGCATTTGTGGTTGTATTGTTGGTTTGGTGTATAACTGTTGCAGTTGTGTTAGTGACGATGAAGTGGCCGTGTAACCGTCTCCAACTTACATGTCATCGTGTCCTCTCTCTTTAGTCTATTGTCCTCGACATAAATGTTTCGAAGGTTTTTGAAGATGGTTTGGTTTCCATTCTTTACCGCCACCGTCCATGCCATTCATGATGGGAATTTCAAGTATCGTTGGTTACATAGTGATTGCATGGTTCTTATGTTTGGTGGAATACAAAACGACATGGGTAACTACCATTGACCTTTGATGTAGCATCCAGTTGTGTCTAGTAAGTGAGACTTTGTGTGTAGGGTCTGAAGTAGTTTGGAGCATATTACTGTGACAAGCGTTTGATATATTGTCTTCTTCATTATTGCAATTCTATTCGATTTGCAGGTCAGAGATAGTTTGAATAGTATTGCTCAACGGTATAACTTTCTGTATGTTATTATCGTGTGATTAGTTTTGTATATGTGTTCTGTGATTAAAAGGGAGAAGCATATATGCTGTAGATGTCTAATCCTATAAGGACATACTACTAGCGATTGTTATAACAGTTTGTTGAAGAAGTTATTCTCCCGTATAAGCTTGTGAAGCTTTGTATTGAATCTCTTGATTTTTCAATAAAGGAACAATTTTGAGTGTGGCTGGGTTTTTCCCTTCATGCTGGAGGGTTTTCCCAAGATAAATATCTTGTGTTGATTTGGTCTTTTGTTTTTTTAAAAGTTTGTGATTATTGAATTTATAGTCTTCTGGTTCTAAATTTAACATGGTATCAGAGCGGGTCGAAAGAAAAGATCCAGAACCATAACTCTTAGCTTTGAAATATTCTTTTTTTGTCTCCTAGCTTGTTTATTTCAGCTTCCAACAATGGTGAATGGACTCAAAGTTGAAGACAGGCTGGATGGTGCATCCAATTTTACCTTGTAGAAATTCAGAGTCCTAATTGCGTTTGAAGAGAATGATCTTCTCAACTAAGTGAAGTTTGATGTAGCTGAACCTTCTGGTGACACTGAGAAAGCTCAATGGAGAAAGAACAATATCATGGCAAGAAAGATATTGATTGATTTTGTTAAGGATCATCTGGCATCTATTATATCCAAGTTGAATTCAGCGAAAGAGATGTTTGAGAGTCTTCAAAGTTTGTATGAATTCAGCAACACTAGCAGAGCTCTAGCCTTGAGACATCAACTCCTACATAGTAAAACGACTAGAGGAGAACCTGTTGTATCTTTCTTCATGAAGATTACAGAATTGAAGGATCAGCTAATGCTATTGGAGATTCAATTGAGGACAAAGATCTGGTTATGTTGGCCATGAATGGCCTTCCTAACTCTTGGGAATCTTTCATTCAAGGGATTAGTGGAAGAGATGAACTACCCAAGTTTGATCATTTGAGAGCTGATTGTATTCAAGAGGAAAATAGATAGGAGGCAAGAGGAAATGGGCAAAAATGTCACTATGAAGAAGATCATGTCCTTGCTGCCCATACTTCTAAAAGGAAAGGAAATTTCAAGAGGTACTGATTCAACCCCTGAACCTAAGAAGAAGAAGGATCTCTCAAGGATTCAATGTTTCAGATGTGACAAGTATGGTCACTTTGCTAGAGATTGTTCAACAAGACCTAATCATTAAGTTACTGCTACAAATATTGAAAATGCTTTTCATAGAGAATCAAGTGAAAATTCAGAGGGTTTCTTATTTATATAAGCTCTTTCAAGTAATGTTCCTACTGATAGTAATACTTGGCTAATTGACAGTGGAGCTTCTCGCCATATTATACGATACCGAGAGCATCTTTCTAATCTGATAGAAAAGGATACTCATTTGCAAGTTATTATTGGTGATGATGCTTGTTATTCTGTTGAAGGTACTGGAACTACATCCTTCCATTTAGATTCAGGAATTCCTCTTCATCTGAGTGATGTACTGTTCGTTCCCGGAATCAAGAGAAATCTAATTTCTATTTTAGCGTTGGAAGATAAAGGATACCAAGTTGCATGGAAGAAAAACACTAGCATTAAGGCAACTCGTGAAATTGGTGTTTGTCATGAGAGTCTATGTAGACTTTCTGCTCGTCCTATTCAAGCCTCAGCACATGACTCCACGAGTACTAGTGAGCTGTGGCATAAAAGATTTGCTCATCTAAATTTCAGAACTCTTTGCTCCATGGAGAAGATGGTTGTGGGTCTTCCAAAGCTCATTCAAGAACATGATGGTATCTACGAAGGTTGTGCTCTAGGTAAGAAAATTAAAAGTCCTTGTCACAATAGTGAAAGTAGAGTAAACGATATTTTAGAGCTGATGCATTCTGAATTGTGTGGACATATGTTTGTTGCTTCATTAAGTGGTTTTTGGTACTATGTGACTTTTATTGATGATTTCTCACGCAAGACCTGGATTCATTTTCCGAAAACTAAAGATTCTGATGAAGTGTTGTCTAGATTTAAAGAGCTCAAAGCTCAATTGGAGAATTTGTCTGATAAGATGATCAAAGTTTTAAGGTATGACAATGGGGGTGAATATACTTCTTGTGTTTTCCAAACTTTCTGTATTGAAGCTGAGATTAAGAGCGAGTTTTGTGTCCCTCATAATCCACAACAAAATGGAGTTGTAGAAAGAAATAACAGATTTATAGTTGAGGCAATGAAAGCCATGATCCATGATCAAGGCCTTCAAACCTTTCTTTGGGTAGAAGCTTGCAGGACAATTGTTTATGTTCAGAATTTTAGTCCACATCAAATTCTAGACAATATGACTCCTGAAGAAGCATTCACAGGTATTAAACCAGAAGTTAGTCATCTCATAATTTTTGGGTGTCCAGTATGCATTCATGTACCTAAAGATAAACGGTCTAAGTTAGAACCTTCAGGCAAGAAGGGATTTTTTGTTGGTTACAGTGAATCTTCAAAAGCTTACAGGGTCTACATTCTGGGACAAAAACAGATTGAAATCATCAGAGATGTTTCATTTGAAGATGTAGCTTGCAAAAGATGTAAGGGGACTACTATGGAAATTGATAGAGAAGATCACGAGACTTCTCAAGATATGGATATTGCTGCTCTTGATTCCCCTTCTGAGATTCAAAGGGAGACTCCTGATTTAGAAGATCCTATTGATCTTGTTGATCCTATAGATTCCACTATTGGACCAAGCAATGTTTCATTTGACAAGAAGAGACCTTTGTGGGCCAGACATACTATGCAAGAGGCTGAAAAATATGCAGCCCCTCATGACACTTTCAGGTAAAGTAAGAGACCTCATAAGTTTGCAGGATATGTTGCTTTAATGAGTCATATTATTGAATACAAGCCTTCAAGTTTTGAGGAGGCTTCATAACAAGTATGGAGAGATGCCATGACGGAAGAATATCAATCCATTATCAAGAATGATGTTTGGGATATTGTTCCTAGGCCTAAAGGTAAATATGTTGTTTCTTGTAAGTGGCTGTTCAAAATTAAACATGCAGTTGATGGAAGTGTTGAAAAGTATAAAGCTAGATTTGTAGAAAGAGGGTTTTCTCAAAAGGAAGGTATAGATTACGAGGAGACATTTGCTCATGTAGCTCGGTATACTTCTATCAAAACTATTATTGCTATTGTTGCAGTTAAAGGATGGAAATTACATCAAATGGATGTAAAGGCGACATTCTTGAATGGTGTAATTGAAGAAGAGGTATTTATTGAGCAGCTAGAGGGTTTTGTGATTCATGAGAAGGAATCACATGTATGCAGATTGGAAAAGGCTTTGTATGACCTTAAGCAAGCTCCACGTGCATGGTATGAAAAGATTGATCATTATTTATTGAGCTTGGGCTTCCTAAAAAATGATGCAGATCCAAATCTCTACTCAAGGTAATTGATGATAAAGCATTAATTTTAGTTCTTTATGTTGATGATCTATTTCTTATTGGAGAGGATGATCTCATTGCTACATGTAAGAAAGAGTTAGCTTCTGACTTTGAGATGAAAGATCTCATTCTTACGCATTACATCCTTGGATTAGAAGTGTGGCAAAGACCAAATGAGATTATCCCTAGTCAAGGGAAATATGCTATTGACATTTTGAAAAGATTTGGTATGTTAGATTGCAAGTCTGTCAACTTATATGGAAGCAAATCTGAAAAAGTTACATGAGGTTGCAACCAGTTAAGATTTTGTTGATCCCACTATGTATAGACAATTGATTGGATCATTAATGTATCTAGTCAATACTAGGCCTGATATATGTTATGCTGTTAACACTCTCAGTCAGTTCATGTGTGAGCCTAGACAGATTCATCTTGTTGTAGCTAAGCATATATTGAGATTTGTGCGTGGTACAGTGGGATATGGTCTGAAATATACTTCTTGTGAAGATCTGAAATTGCAAGCTTTTTCTAATTTAGATTGAGCAGGGTGTATGCCTGACAGGAGGAGTACCTCCGGTTGTTGTTTCAGCTTAGGTTCAACTATGATTTCCTAGTGCATCAGGAAACAGTTGTGTGGTTCAAAGTACAACAGAAGCTGAATATGTTGTAGCTTGTGAGGCAGCTCAAGAAGCACTGTGGCTTCGAAAGCTTCTTGCAAGACTATTTGGGCAGGTTTTGGAACCAATTGTGATTCTTTGTTACAACCAAAGTTGTGTGAAGCTTTCGGTTAATCTTGTTTTCCATGATAGAACCAAGCATATGGAGATCAAGTATCATTATTTAAGAGATATGGTTCAAAGGAAAGTAGTTGAGCTCAAGTACATTTGCACGAATGAGCAGACATCTGACATTCTCACCAAGCCACTTCCTAGAGTGAAGTTTTCTTATTTCCAAGATAAGCTTGGCATTGTGAAGAATGATGCTCTTCCTGAGAGAGATTCTCAACTTCAGTGATTCTTATTTCATGTAATGCATTTTTCTCTGTGACGAAGAAATTTGAGGTGAAAACCCTTGTAATACATTTTTCTCTGTGACAGAAATTTGAGGTGAAAACCCTTGTAATGCATTTTTCTCTAAGACGGAGAAATTTGAGGTGAAAGCCCTTGTAATACATTTTTGTCTGAGATGGAGAAATTCAAGGTGAAAGCCCTTGTGCTCTTTCCACTCATGGGAGTAGCCATAGTGGATGTCATGTTGAGAGACTCCATGACAACATCACATTGAGTGACTGCGTGATGTGAGATTGTGTTTATTTCATACATGCGAGTAGCCATGGTGAACATCATGTTGAGTGAATCCATGATGCTATCACGTTGAGAAAATCCGTGATAAAGTTTTGTTTTTTGAACACATGGGTGTAGCCAATGTGTTGGTCATGTTGAGAGACTCCATGACATGAAAAATTTGTAAATGATATCTCCTTTGCTAAGAAGGAGTGTTAATGTTTTGGTAGCAGCAGGAGATATCATTCGTACCTGTTCATTGCTAGACTTTACTTACATTTCCCTACTACTTGCAAATATTGTTTTGGTCAAGTTTCATCTCTCTATGTTATTCACGATGATGTGTTGATCGGGTCTTCTTTGCTCAACATTCAATTTTGTGTGTTGTTTATTCAAGGCATGATAACATGGTTGATTCCCACTCTTGGCTCGTTTTCTCAGTTCCTTATGATGCATTTGTGGTTGTATCATTGGTTTGGCTGTATAACTGTTGTAGTTGTGTTAGTGACGATGAAGTGGTTGTGTAACCGTTTCTAGCTTACATGTTAGCGTGTCCTCTCTCTTCAGTGTATTGCCATCGATATAAATGTTTCAAAGGTTTTTGAAGATGGTTCGGTTTCCATTCTTTACCGCCACCATCCATGCCATTCATGATGGCAATTTCAAGCGTTGTTGGTTACATAGTGATCGCATGGTTCTTATGTTTGATGGAATACAAAACAGCATGGGTAGCTGCCGTCGACTTTTGATGTAGCATTTGGTTGTGTTTAGTAAGTGTGAGAGACTTTGTGTGGAGGGTCTGAAGCGATTTGGAGCATATTAATGTGACAAGTGTTTGATGTATTGTCTTCTTGATTATTGTGATTCTATTCTATCAAAAATTATTGCCAGAGATAGTTTGAATAGTTTGAATAGTATTGCTCAACGGTATAAATTTTTGTATGTTATTATCGTGTGATCAGTTTTGTATATGCGGTTTGTGATGAAAAGGGAGAAGCATATATGTTGTAGATGTCTAATCCTAAAAGGACATACTACTAGCGATTGTTATAACAATTTGTTGAAGAAGTCATTCTCTTGTATAAGCTTGTGAAGCTTTGTATTGAATCTCTCGATTTTTCAATAAAGGAACAATTTTGAGTGTGGCTAGGTTTTTCCCCTCAAGCTGGAGGGTTTTCCCAAGATAAATATCTTGTGTTGATTTGGTCTTGTGGTTTTTTTTAAGTTTTTAATTATTGAATTTATAGCCTTCTGGTTCTAAATTTAACAGTTTGGAGGGTGAATTTTAGGTTTATGGTGGTTTTTTATGTTGACCAGTTGATGTAGGTCAAAAGAAAAAAAGGAAGGAGAAATGTGAAAAAAAAACTTGGTCATCTGTTTTTGACTGGGTTTGCCATGGGTCCTTCCAAGAACACCTTGGTTTGCCTGGGTGGGCTGCAGAGCATACATGAGTGAATTCTTGTGGGCTTGGGGGGATTGTGTCTAAATCCCATGAGAACCATGATACCATAATCCAGACTGGGTTCAATTGGACCTAGATCCTAGTATAAACCTGAGGGAATGGGTGCCGTAGCATAGATTCTACTATGTTGAAAGAAGATATAATTGTGGTGACACTCCAAGCATTGCCCTTTGTGTTTGGGATGGAGATTTTTTATCAATGGAATTTACCTTGCATTCATATGCCATTCAATTTCTGCAAGAATTAAGATAGAACACTGAACTCTATTGTGAGCCCTTCTATGCATATCAAGAGACCAGTTGCATTATTGCAGGGAAGGAGAAATGTGATGAAGTTAATAATAAAGTAAGCATTTTGGAAGTGGATAGTTAAGACAGACCAAGTCAGCCCATTGATGAAGAGGAGGGGTATGGTTTTAAATGATGTTCTGTCCCCAAATAAGATTTTTCTGATTTTTTTACTTGCATGGCTTTAGAAGAAGAAAAGGAAGAAATATACCATTCAGTCTTAGTTGATTTCTCTTGAAATAATGTAATTTTGAATTTGACTTGCCTCTTAGTTATGCAAAGATACTATCAAAATTCTCACAGAAAGGAATGGTGTTGAGCATCATGTAGCAAAGTCTTCTTTGTTTGTTTGAAATGGGAGGGATCATTCATTTGATATCCTCATGCAATGAATGTGAAATGCCCTTGGATGGCTGATGAGACTAAAAGGCTAAATGTCAATGGAGAGGATTTTCATGAGCAAGTTTTTATGCCAGTTTATGGTGATTACCATAAATTCTCTCGAGAGATTTGTCCAGGTGAATGTATTATTTAATTTTGTTGGCCCAACTTAATTTATGCTCACATTATTTTCAACATTATTTTAGACAGTGATATATTCATTTTTTCCCAACAAATGATAAACCCCACAATCCCAATAAAAGGAACAGCAAGCAATGAAGTCTAAATATGGAAATAAGAGAAGGTCAAGGTTGTGGCACAGAATCACTTTACAGAACATTCTGACCAACTCTAATGATAGAGGTTTCATTTTAGTTTTGTCTCCAGGAGCATTGTGAGAGGGTCTTGATTTTATTTTAAGGTGTGGGCAGGAATTAAGTTACTCCATTGAATTCATTTTTTCTCAATAAATGATAAAATCCTACATCCGCAAAACCAAAGAACAAGAAAATGAAGTCTAAAGCATAGTAGCAGAAATCAGGAAAAAATCCCGATTATACCCGATTAATCAGGAATTGCAGGCTGTGCCAATTTTTCCCCCAAAAATCGGTAAAAATCAGTCAAACTCGGTCAACAATTCTTTTGGGAAAATATTGGGAATAATCAGATTAATCAGGGGATTAAACGACTGAAAAAGACGCCAAAAATGTTGCCAAAAACCTAAAATGTGCCCCATAGTACATACACTGTTGTTTCTTATAAAGCCGATGCGGGTTGGTTTCTTATACAGTGACGACACACAGGTGGAGTTGAGTTGGAAGCCGACGCGGGAGGAGGTGGAAGCTGACACAAGTTGGTCTGGAAATTCTGAGGCGGGTGGAGGTCTGAAAGCCAATGCGGGTGGACCTGAGTCGACGCGCGTGGAGTTGAGTTGCAGCAGCCAAGCTCAACTTATCATTTATACAGTAAGCCAAGTATGCTCGCAGTCGCACTGATGTAGTAAGAATTTATATAGTAATGTAGTATATTATTTAAAATTATTTCTTTATATTATGTCTATAAAATTATTAAATAATATACTACATTACTATATACAATATGAAAATACAACAATAGAATAATATACTATAATATACTACATTATCATATAAAATAAAAATAAAAATAAAAATATACAGTATGTAAATATATTATAAATATTTTTTTTTATATATTACTGTATAAAATTTATTAAACTTTACTGTATATTTTTATATATAACGTATTTTAATACATAAAATTTATAAAAATTTACTGTAAATATTTCTTTTATATTACTGAATATATATTTTGGTATATATGTATAAATTTTATATACAATTTACTGTATATATTTCTCTATATATTCTGTATAAAATTTTTCTTTATAAATTTGTATATAGATAATTCTTTTATTTATTTATTCTGTAACATGTATAAATGTATAAATTTTCTGTATATGTATTTTTCGAGTTTTCCTGATTTTTTCAAAAAATCCTACTCCTCTGGTTTGCCGAATTTTTCCCAAAGCGATTTATGCTACTATGGTCTAAAGATGTAAATGGTGAAAGACGAGGGGCAGGATTCAGCACAGAATAATTTTACAGCACTTTCTGACCAACTCTAACTGCATTCATTGTGGAAATACTGAATTTGCCTTCCTCCTTAACATTCCACCCCACACAAAATAAAGATATAATGACATTTTGACATGGATTACAGGGTATTGTGTCCTCTCTTAGCCAAAAAGCAGAGGGAAGAAAACTTATAAATGAAATAAAGCAATTCTAGCCTATGGATTTTGTGAGTTGCCCGTTTGTGTGTTGCCTTACCTTCATCACAGAATCATCTGTACATGAGAATCCTGATGTCTGTGGGCCAAGACTTGATGTAAATGGTGAAAGACGAGGGGCAGGATTGCAGCACATAATTATTTTACAGCACTTTCTGACCAACTCTAACTGCATTCATTGTGGAAATATTGAATTTGCTTTCATCCTTCACATTCCGTGCCACACAAAATAAAGATAGAATGACATTTTGACATGGATTACAGGGTATTGTGTCCTCCTCTCATAGCCAAAAAGCAGAGGGAAGAAAACTTATAAATGGAATAAAGCAATTCTGGCCTATGGATTTTGTGAGTTGTCTGTTTGTGCATTGCCTTACCTTCATCACAGAATCATCTGTACATGAGAATCCTGATGTCTGTGAATTGAGACTTGTAACTATGTTTTGAAAATATAGCTAATATCCATGTTAATTATTTCTTGTCTCTATATCTATACCATGTTTAGTTCAGTAATAATTTAGTCTTACATAATGAATGAATGTTGTATCAGCTTGCTCTCTGAATTCCTCTTTGATGACAGATAGTGAATTGGAGAACTCACCTCAAATTCCCAGAAGAAGCTAAGTTGTCAGCTGAGGCAAAAGATCTTATTGGTAAACTGCTTTGCAATGTAGAGCAGAGGCTTGGAACTAAAGGCGCTCTTGAATTAAAGGTTGGAAACATGTTTTGTAATTTTCCAATTATCATAATAATGCATTAACTTGAATGGGAACTGCTTTATTTTATATTATCTTATACATAGTTTATCCCCTCTTCTATTAGGCTTTCTGTCTAACTTAATATAAGTTGATTATTTAGGCACATCCATGGTTTAAAGGCATTCAATGGGACAAATTATATCAAATGGAGGCAGCATTTTTGCCCGAAGTGAATGATGAACTTGACACTCAAAACTTTGAGAAATTTGAAGAGGTTAGATGGTGGCCATCTTTTCTATTTCTTTTCAATCATGTATCAAATTTTACTAGAGGTATGTAGATGTGAATGAATGATTTTCCCTTATATCAAAGAAAATCAGAAATTTCATTTAACTTATTGGGATCAACATTGTATTCTGTGCACTAACTAGGAGAAATAGACCCCAATAATTATTTCATATCCGAGTGAGGGATGAGAGGTGATGGTAGAATGCTTTTTGGGAATGACAGTTTGGGAGGCCATTTTGTTGGAGATGTTGGGGGACAACAGTATATAATAATTATAGTAATATCAATAACAATAATGTATAATGAAACTCAAAATTTTTCAAGTTAAGCTGTACATGATAATGCATAGAATTCAGAAGTTAAAAATCAATGTTCAGAAGTAAAAAAGTAAAAGTTTGTTGTTTTTTTTTTTTTACGATAAAAGGCTCCAACACTACAATATGATAAGATGTCCAACAATAGGCATAGCACTAAGCTTATATAAAAATATACAACCATCAACAATTAGATCTCCTATAATGACTACTCATCTAGAGTCTAGACTATCAATATCAAAATCATTTTTTGTCTTTGAGTTACCCTCATCAAATTGTAACTTATCTAATGAAACCCAATTAATCCCATTGCATCTGCTCATTATTTTTTGTAGCATCGTCAATATCAACATCATAATGGTTTAGAGAATGTTGATCTTGAAGTAATAAGGCATTATGAAATATAACTAATTCTTTTAGTTGTCTAAAGTCAAACCTTTTTCTCTTGATAGTGTGGATGAAGTTGTAGGTGTCCTGATTCCTCTTTGGAACAGATAATCTAGCAAGGTCATTTTGAGCAAGAGTAGCTCAATTTGTCCTTGCCTCTGGTTGTAAAACTTAACCAAAATCGACAAATGTGATCGATTGGTCCAAAAGTAGATGTATCCTCAATACAGAACATCTTCCCCGGGCCTTCATACCCGCCCTTTACCTCATCATCATCAAAATGAACAACTTTGCCAGCCCTAGGTGTATACCAATTAGAGTTAAGAGTATAAATTAGAACATGAAATGAGGTGCTTGTCATGTTCCATCTTTATGTCAGTCCATAGTAGCATAAATCGTTTTGGGAAAAAATCGGCAAACCAGGAATAGGATTTTTTGAAAAAATCGGGAAAAAATCAGGAAAACTTGAAAAATACATATACAGAAAATTTATACATTTATACATATTACAGAATAAATATATAAAAGAACTATCTATATACAAATTTATAAAGAAAAAATTTATACAGAATATATAGAGAAATATATACAATAAATTTATACATATATACCAAAATATATATTCAGTAATATAAAAGAAATATTTACAGCAAATTTTTATAAATTTTATGTATAAAAATACGTTATATATAAAAATATACAGTAAAGTTTAATAAATTTTATACAGTAATATATAATTTTTTTAAATTTATAATATATTTTCATACTGTATATTTTTATTTTTATTTATATGATAATGTAGTATATTATTCTATTGTTGTATTTTCATATTGTATATAGTAATGTAGTATATTATTTAATAATTTTATAGACAGATATAATATAAAGAAATAATTTTAAATAATATACTACATTACTATATAAATTCTTATTACGTCAGTGCGACTGCGAGCATACTTGGCTTACTGTATAAATGATAAGTTGAGCTTGGCTGCTGCAACTTAACTCCACGCTTGTCGACTCAGGTACACCTGCATTGGCTTTCAGACCTCCACCCGCCTCAGAATTTCCAGACGAACTTGTGTCAGCTTCCACCTCCTCCCACGTCGGCTTCCAACTCAACTCCACCTGTGTCGTCACTGTATAAGAAACCAACCCGCATCGGCTTTATAAGAAACAACAGTGTATGTACTATGGGGCACGTTTTAGGTTTGTGGCAACATTTTTGGCGTCTTTTTCATTCGTTTAATCCCCTGATTAATCTGATTATTCCCAATTTTTTCCCAAAAAAATTGTTGACCGAGTTTGAGTGATATTTACCAATTTTTGGTGGAAAAAATCGGCACAGCCTGAAATTCCTAATTAATCGGGTATAATCGGGATTTTTTCCTGATTTCTGCTACTATGTATGTCATAATAAGTCTAATATGCTTCTCATTGAATTCTGATTTAGGTTCTCGCGACAACTGCTGGTTTTATTTGGTCAAGCTTCCTATTAAATGTCTCCTAAATATTTCCAGGATTAGAAGAGTCTATATCAGCAAACCTAATTATGTCACCAAAATTGTAGTGTCCCCAAATAGGAATAATAGGAAAATGACAATATTTTCAATACTGGGGCACAAAAAACTGAACTTCATATAATAAATTCTACAGACAGAATACTTTTAATTTGTATGTAACCAGACATCAGACATCATATGCAGTCTGAATGTATAGATTTCCAATAGTATAATCATATAATGAATCAGAGATGAAATCTCGAAAATGATTTCTGTGCTACAATTCCATTAATTTATTCCTGGAGCTCAATCAAGAAATTGTCCTTAGCTGTTTACAGAAAAAATAATATCATCATGAACCTGATCAAAAGTGCTCAGAATGCAGGATCAATGTGTAGCAGCAAGTATTATGGTCTCAGACTCAAACAGACACTTCAGGGATCCACACTATCATAGGAATATGGCCCGCTATCTGAGCTACAGGTCACAGCAGTACAGAGAAATCACCATTCACAAACTCACGCTGAGAATAATGAAATCAGCTCTGGATTGGCACTCAACAGGGATATAGAACAGGCTGTCAATACAAATTCTGGAAACAATAACACAAGAGAGGCCTCCTTTAACAACTCACACCAGCATGCCAGCAAATCGCTCAAGGAATAACAGACACTCACGAACAGTAGGGCAGATGCTCACCCTACACAGAAGTCCCAAAAATCAATTCTGTCAAAATCTCTTCCTCGATAAGCAATGACTGGCATACAAAATGAGTATGCTCCACTACAATCTTCAGGTGTATTTTCAGAGAAATGATTTCTGCATGTATTAATTGGAATTGACAGACTCCAAGAAATGACTTTCCTTCTCTTTGATGCGGATCAGTAATGCCAACATGTTTATAATCCATTCTGCTATTTTTATAACTCTTTTCTTCCTCACGTTCATAATCATTAGTGTTATCGAGACTTGTATTGACCGGCATATTTGGGGTTTATACCAGGTAGTGGCCATTTCCAGTTTTTTCCCCATCAAAATATTGTGATTCTCCCTTTATATCCGTGTGGGTGAGGGACAAGAACGACCCACCCTTCTAATAGTTGCGACTATATAGGTTAGTCATCATTTAGATCTAATTCATAGTTATTATTTATATTTAACATTTGGTGTATCATTGTATTATATATTTGTATTTTGTTATTCATATTATTATATTTAGCATTTGGTATTTAGATATATTACAATATATATATTTATATGTATTTTGTTATTTATATTATTATATTTAGCATTTGGTATTTAGATATATTACAATATATATTTTTATATTATATTATTGTATTAAATTATATCTTATTTTATTATACTAATTTTATATATATATATATATATTTGATAGGTAATTGGCCAAGGCCTTTTATAATTTTGATTAATTAAAATATTAATGTTACACCTCCATTCAGTGTGGGCACCAGAGGAAAAGAACAAAGGGAAGAAAAACCTCGGGTATCGCTCGAGGCTAAAAGTCCTGAACATAAAAAATTATGAAGTTACAAATACCACCTAATTATGCAGATTTAACATATGAGGAACTGGAGTCCTATACAAAATGGATATTCCCTAGGAATATTCCATCCGAATTTACAAAATGGTGCCACCGGCATTTACATATACATATACAGTGGATCCCCAAGTAGGTTGGTTGAAATAGGAAGACAGAGACATAATTCTTGTAGCATAGTCCCCTTTGGTTTCTTCTGTGCCCATAACTTCACTTGGATATCTATTGAATTCTTCTGAAGGTTGTTCCTTTGGAAAGCCTTGTGATACCTGTATAGGACATGAACCATTTCTATGCACACTTGCTTCCATCGTTAGCCAAATCTCAATATCAGAAAACTAGGTTAAACAAGTTCCTATTAGTAACCAAGATAGTTACGAGAAATAGCTATAAGAAATGCCACTAATATCAATAGAAACTTTAAACATTTCTTTACGAAAGGCAAAATCCGGTCTGGTAAGTCCCCGCTCTAATGAGACAGCGCAGATAGGAAAAAAATGGTGAAAAAACAAGTATGTATCCTTAACCTGGTTCTACCAAATTTAAGAGCTCACATCCGAAGCCATGGGACCGAATCATAATGACATAAATAGGAGAAAACCATATAGAGTTACTCTTAATAGACACAGATCAAACATGCCTTCCATTCAAACATAGTCTACTATCTCTATGATCATCCTCATCAGACCAGTAGAAACCATCATCATCACAAATATAAACCCACTGCAACCATCCAATAATAACGGGAAATAAATCAATAAATATATACGAACATATATATATGTGAATGCATATATATATATATGTTTATATAAATGTGAAAAGATAGGAGGGAGATAATAAGACGTCTGAAAGTATGAAAAAACCTCCAAACCAAAAAACAAACTACATATATGTGTTTCTGTATATATATGTGTATATACATATATATATATATATATATATATATATATACACATGTATATATATTTAAGGGTTGCAAGAAGATTTCCAAAAGTCATCATAATTAAGAGTAGTAAAATTTTAGCAAAAAAATCATAGATAAACTTGAGCCATGTCCACAGAGATCTTTATTTATGAAGATGACAAATATACTGCCTATAGTCGCAAGTAGTTTGAAATAGTGAGACTGGAGTTAGAGTTTTACATATACATCCAAAATTTCTCCTACTAAGTATAACATTCTAAGCTATCCTGAATGATAGAGCATAAACTATCTATAAAAACGCAGAATAGTTTATGTTACTATTGGGTCAGTAGTTCCCAAAAAAGGGGCCAAAATGCTGTCTTTATGGATAGTGCCGAATAGCTTGACGCAGAGCATCTATGTCTTCTTCGTGGGTTATGTCCACTCCATCGGCAACAATATAGTCCTCTAGCCAATTGTCATTCACTGGTGTTCTGATCTGGAAGAAATGCATGAGGAAGGCCATATTTCTAGTAATAACTGGACGCTAAGCCCAAAATCCTTCCATGTCCTCCGAAAAGAGAATTGGGTAGGTGGGAACCGGGTTGTTCCTGATAATTAGTATATCGTAGTTGTCAGGCCGAGGAAGGGTAAGATTATCCCTAATATTAACCATGACCCTTTCTAAGCCTTCTAATATTTCTTCTATGAAAACCTCTCGACAAAGATTTGCAATGTCAGCTCGGTTGTTATAGATATGCATTGCAATGGCGATGATCATCGCAGGGATATCCAGATTAGCCCTAAACCTATCCTTGCAATTCAGAAATTGGCTTCCTAAGCTTCTATAAACTGCTCTCCATATAACCCTATTCTTGACATCAACAATCTACCTAATCCTATTAATCGTTACTCCCTTGTCAAAGGCCATCAAACAGTTTTGTCCTCCAAGTTTTATTAGAGTATCCATGATCGTATACCTAGAGAGCGAGGAAGGAAAGATTAGGATGTTGTTAGACCTGGAGAGCAAATGGATTTAATACGGGGATTTAGAGGTACTTATGGCGGCTTAAATGATTCCTAGGACACTCTTTTAAATGCCCTGCAAATGCCATGATTGAAAAGACCTCCGCCTCCCCTTGGAGATAGCATTTCATGTGTCGATTAATAAGTGCAATATTTGCATTTTATAATTATAGCAATATGGAGGATTTGAAAGTACAATTTCCTCATTTCAAAAAGGATGACTAGATGTAATCATAAATGGTGGAGGTCAGTAAATACCTTGTGATGATGCACCTCAATATTGTGCCACGAGTGGGCAAAGTTGACGTCACCGAGCTTAGCCGTTGTCGAGATATTCAGGGGATTATACACAAACTGCTGTTTAAAGAAAAGCGACCAGACTTAAGAGTATATTTAAAAAGTATATATTTATATATACTTTATATATAAAAGTATATATTAATACATAAAAAGTATATACATATATATATATAAATGAGAAACTATTTGTATATATATAAATGAGAAACTATTTGTATATATATATATAAATATATAGATATATAAGAATATATATAGATAAATATGTATGTAAATCAATATATGAATATATATATGTAAATCCACATGTATATATGCATATATCAAAGTAAATCAATATACGAGTATATACATGAATATTTATTATATATATACTTATATTGATAAACAATCAATATAAGTATATAGATAAAATAGATAAAGATAAATATATCATTATAGATATAAGCAAATGATAGATATGGTCAGAAATCAAACAGGATTAATATCAGCATAAATGTGAAAACGTATATATGAATACAAACATAAAGGCAATTAAGTATAAATAAGTATATATATGTATACATACATATATGTTTATGTGTGAAAATATGTGTTGGGAAGATATCATTTATATGATCATGAGGCAACCATATATGCCAATATGCTAACCTAAATATTACCATAAATGTATATATAAAGATAATAATATGAAAGAAGGTTCCTTTATATACCAGTAGGGGAAGAGGTGTGAGTCTAAAGGAATCACTGTTATCCCAAAATCTAGCTGAGCTGATTAACTTAAAGTGATCCCGTTTGCACCTAAATTAGCCAATTGATCTTCTCTAGAATTACCCTCCCTATAGATATGGTTGAAGGTGATCTTTCTAAAGGATTGAGAAAGATGTAAAGCTCTAGCCAAGGAAGCATTCAATTTCTAGTTGGGTGTAGATCCTTTCCTAAGGGCATTAATATAATAGCCGAGTCCCTTTCAATAGCTAACTTCTTCAACCCCAACTTCTTACATATCAGAAGTCCTTCAACAAGGGCAGTCAATTCTGCCATGTTGTTTGACTCAACTCCATTGGGATGGGCTAGTCTAGCATTTTCTATACCATTCTCATTATGTAGGCAATATCCAATCCCAACAATCCTAGGATTACCTCTAGAGGTACCATCAAAATTCATCTTAACCCAACCATTCTTAGGGGGTCTCTAAACATAATTTGCTCTTTTTTGCTCAGTCTTTTTAGCCCCTTTGCCTACAAAAGGGGGAATTTTGAGCCCAATCCATCTTCCCCCCATCTTCTCATCCCAGTAGGTTATCACATCATCCTTATTCTGCATATTCATTATTTTGCTATTCAAGTTTTCAGTAATGGATGTCTCAATTTTGTTTATAAGTTGTTTCTAGTCCATTTTCTTTTCCTTAAAAAGTCGCCTGTTCCTTTCTTTCCATAATTCCCAGAGCCATTTTCCAGAGTCCTCCATAAAGGCAATGTTTCATAACAAATTGGCCAGGACTGGAACATCCCTGAAAAAGTTTTGGGAAGGGCAGTGCTCCATCCGAGTTTACCTCTTGGCCATTGCCAACACTGGTCTGCATAGTTATAGTTTAGAAGAATATGATTTGCATCTTCTTCCCCTTCCTCGCAAAGATGACATCTACTTGGTCCCTCAAAACCCATCTTCTTAAACTTGTCTGCCATAAGAATCTTGTTATGCAGAGCCAACCATGTAAACATGCCAGCCTTTGGCAAGTAGTATTTATCCTAGCATAAATCATTGGGGATAGAATTGTGTGAGCTGAGTTGGTTGCTCATGAGGAGCTTATAGCCATCCTTGGTGTTATATTCTCCAGTCTTTGACCCATCCCAAACCAGGATATCATTCCCTAAATGGAAATTCAATTTCCTTTTTTTTTGGATCCTTACTAACTCTGCTTTTTCATGAGCAGGAATATCCATATCATCCAGGGATCTCCATTTCCAGCCACTGGATAATCACCGTCAATTGCTTCAATATAATCCTTGACATATTTTCCCCATCTAGACTCTAGAACATTCTTGGAGATTTCGAAGTTAGAAGTTTTTTTCCATAGCTCTAAAACCACCCCAAGAGTTAGACCAAAATAGCGCCTTCTCACCCTAGCCTAAATTCCATGTCAATTTGTCTGTAATAATCCTCCTGCAATTTAACATAAAATTCCAAATGCGGGATCCTCTAGGTGGGGATTTTTCTCTAAAGATAGTAGAAGATTCCTGGCTTTTAAGATACTTATGAGAGAGGATCTTAGCCCATTTCAAATGATGATTTCTATACATTTTCCAAACCAGTTTAGCTCCTAGAGCTTTGCTCTGAACCTTAATATTCTTTATGCCAGCTCCCCCTTCCTCCTTAGGTCTACAAACCTTGTTCCAAGCCATTAGGGATATTTTCTTCTTCTCACTAGTGCCTTGCCAGAAGAAAGTTCTCAGATGTCTATTTAAATCTTCCTTAGTGGCCGCTAGGAGGTCGATGCATGATAGTTGGTAAATAGGAATTGTCGATAAGACTGATCTAACCATAGTCACTCTCCTAGCAGAAGAAAGCCATCTCCCTTTCCATGAGTCCACCTTCTTCTTGATTTTATCTGTTACATATTCCTACAATTTAGATGAGCTATTCCCTATATCTAGAGGTAGCCTCAGGTATTTGCATGGCATCACCCCTTTTTTGAAGTTCAAGATTTTGTAAATTTCTTTTTCCAATATGGGGTTAGTATTAAAGAAGAAGATTTCTGATTTCTCAGGGTTGATTTCTTGCTCTGAGGCAACATAATAGGATAGTAGGATACCCTTGTAGGCAATAGCCTCCTTCCTTTTGCTTTGCCCATAAAGCATATTATCATCAACAAATTGTTGATGTGTGGTGGGATCTAGTTCACTAGTGATTTTTATGCCTGTAATGTTATCCTCCTCTCTTTCTCTAGTAATCACTCTCCCTAAGGATTCTGTCATTATGATGAATAAAAAGGGGGAGATGAGATCCCCTTGTCTCAAGCCTCTAGATATGTTGAAAAAACCTTCTGGGGTGCCATTAACCAAGACTGACACTTTGGGAGAAGAGATAAATTCAAATATTAAATTAATCCAAGGTTTAGCAAAGCCAAAGGCTTCAAGGCACTTACAGAGGAAGCGCCAGTCGACCTTATCATAAGCCTTTTTAATGTCCAGTTTTATAAGCATACTAGGTTCTCCGTTCTTTTGAATGGAATGAATTGTTTCTTGAGGAATATTACTCCATCATAAATGGATCTTCTCGGGACAAAACTAGTTTGTTCTTCACTCATTAAGAAGGGGAGTAATTTCTGTAATCTATTAGCTATAGTTTTAGTAAGTAATTTATATATAGTATTAAATAATGCAATCGGTCTAAAATCATCTAGGCTCTGTGCCTTATCCTTCTTAGGGATTAATGCTAAGAAGGTGTTCTTAATTGCCTTAAGCATACTACCAGAATTTCTAACACCTTCTAGGGCTTCGGTGACTTCATCCCCTATAAAGGGCCAGCATTTTTGGAGAAGCTAGCTGGGAACCCATGTGGACCTGGTGACTTATCCGGGTTCATTTGCATAAGGGCTCTTTCGACTTCATCTTTAGTAAATTTAGCCATTAGTTCTTTGTTTTGGCTCTGAGTTATTAGTTTAGGAATGTTTTTAATGATGTTCTTTTGGCCTTATTAGAGCCATTCTCATTATTGAGGATATTCTCAAAATAGCTAATTGCTTTATCTGCAGTCATTTTAGGATCCTCTAGGATTATGCCAGTAGTTGACCTAATTTTGGTAATTCTATTGATTACTCTCCTATGTTTGGTGCTATTGTGGAAGGGCTTGGTATTTTTATCTCCTGCCTCTAACCACGTTTCCCTGGATTTTTTACGCTAGAAAATTTCTCTTTAGCCAATATATCCTCATATTCTCTTAGCAATTCTTTTTCTTTCAAATAGAGAGGCTCATCCATTCTTTTTCAATGACTGTTGAATTTACTTCAGCTAATTTCTCTTCCAATTTTACTTTGGACTCAAAAA
Source organism: Thuja plicata (assembly GCA_018584345.1). NCBI lineage: Eukaryota > Viridiplantae > Streptophyta > Pinopsida > Cupressales > Cupressaceae > Thuja > Thuja plicata. Next base: position 1,424,481 of record MU224354.1, on the reverse strand, counting down.
ATATTGCCAAAGTGTTCCTTATTCCATATTTGAAGCTTATGTTTAATGATCTTCAATTTGTTGACTACCTTGTATAGCTTGGAGCCTGATACTTTTGCTTCTTTCCACCATTGTTCAATTAATTTTAATACATTTTCTTCTCTCAACCACATCTGTTGAAACTTGAAGGGGCACTTTTTAGGTCCTATGTCCTCCACAATTCTAAGTTGAACCGGGTAATGATCCGAACCAGATATTGACCTAATCTCGACCTCTAATGTATTCAGAAAGTTCTCTTAAACTTCCCCTTAGAAAATTAGACTAATTATATTACAATTATATACCATATAATAATAGATTTATTATTATTTGTTATTATTTGAATATTATCATTTATTTATATTATATTATTATTTATCTATTTATTTAATCTTCATTTGGAGAGGGGACATCACAAAAATATATCATGATATAGCAAATGTATTGCAAACAACATTTAATTTTTTATAAAAGTGGATGATAAAGTTTTTCAAAATTATAACTAAATGTAAAATAAGAATGTTTGGAAAGGTGTTGTACACTTTGCATAAGATTTATAATATTTTGTGAAGTTGTCGTCCAGTTTGAAGTGGGTTAGCACACTTTAGGGGGCGTAATATTTTCCTTGGTAGTATTCATATGTGACGTTAGAAATACATTTAATGTGGTAGGCACATTGTTGAAATGCGTCTAATAATGGAGGTCATTGTGTATTGAGCACATGGATTAATGGGCTCATAATTTAATATGAATGTTGGGGAAAACGATTTTAATGATTGGATGTCTTGTAAAAAGCATTTAATGTGGAGATAAGTCATTTTGGGCACATGAATTGGAGAGAGCATATGATTTTACTTGGAGGTTGTAATGACTATTGGGTGAAGAGTCAAACCCGAGTGCTTGCCAAAGTATATTTGTGTGCATTGATTATTGGTGGCTAGAGAGCTTAGTAAATTTTTTCATTCCTGTCGTTCTCTTGCTTCTAAATAGAAGGCTTGGGTGCGCATATGAAGGCTTGAGTTGCTTGTTGAATTGTCATGAGAAGCATGATGCAGGATATGTGGAACTCATTTGTTTTGGATTGGTCTAATGAGGAATGCAACAACTGTTGCTCATTGTTGCTAAAGAAGGCCTTATCTTGAATGGTTTCTTCCTTGATTAAGAGTGTCGATCTTTAGTGAAGGCTTGGAGCTTGATATTGTATTGTAACTTATTGTTGTGAATACATTTATTTTGGTACTTTTGAAGCTTTTTTTTGTTAGTATTCCGAAAGGGGTTTCACAAGGTATTTAGTGTTTGTCTTGTGGTCATGTTCTATTCTTTCTTTCATTGTTATTTCTTTCGAGCTACTACTATGTCAAAATGATGCTGGAATTTGTATTGATCGGATTACTTGTGACATCTCTTCTTATAGGATTAAAGCAAGACATTTTTTCATATTTATGCCCATTTGGTATCAGAGTTTGGCTAACTTTTTGGGTCCATCAGAGTATGGCCTTTTTTGATAGTCTTTTTTCGAGTGAGAGCTTGTTATTGTTGATGCCGTTGTAGGATATAGTTATGATAAACACTTCTAGAATAGAGGTGGAGAGATTCAATGGAACAATTTTTTGATCTCTAGAGGCTCAAGAAGGAATATTTGCTTGTTGATTGGGGATTGTGCCATACTATTGAAATTGGTCATATGGTGATCCAAAACTCTTCTTTCATGGTATGACTTATTACTGAATATATGGAATTTATTACTAATATCCTTCATATATAGATAAAAATGAGTTCAATATATATGAACTTTAAGTTTCAAAATCAATAAAAATTATAAATCATGAGTTCTTCTATGACAATTGCTCAGAATAGTTTGGTGCCACTGTGGGGTGTTGTGGAACTAAATGGTACAACTTGATCATCCTCAACAGGGTCATCAAGTACAATCTGTAATGTCCCTCTCTTGGATTGCCTTGTAATCTGCCCTAAATTTACAAAACCAATGAAACAAGGAACACAATATAGTTAGAGATATAACTCTCACCTACATATAAGATAAAATAAGCATGTCTCGGAACTTGCAACCAAATTAGATAATAATATAATAATAATACATGTAATATATCCATTTTTAGGGTTAAGAGAGAAATACACTTATAGCACATAATTTTCATGGGCTTAACCATAATGAGGGTTGAGATAGGAAGGACATGATGGGGTGCCTTAATTATCCTCGGCCCTAGGCCCAAGAGTGAAAATTCTGTCCCCCCTGGCCTCATGTGGTCTTAAGCATGCTCTTGACGTGGTGTACCTAGCCGAGCCTGTACATTGCTCCCCTTCATCACACTATCCTTCTCTTCTCTTATGATTGAGGATCCCTTTCTTAGTTACCTCAATAACTAACCCATAGAGGCTTGGAGGAAGATTGCATTAGGTTTCCCTTAACTCAACCCTAGGCCCAATAGCGGAATCTCTGCCCCCCTTGGCCTATTCGATCCTTAACCAATCTAATGAGGTGGTGTACCTAGTGAGGCCTCACCGTTCCCCCTCCTTGCACTTCCTTTCCTTCCATGATATGGTTGATTATTGTAGGTGTATGATATTGTCAATTGTATAGATATAAATATAGATTTACTTGACTATGTTTTTAATTAACATTTAGATATATTAGAGATAAAGTCTGCAAAATATATTGACATTCACATCCATTCAAATTTGCACAAGGAGTACAATAATTCCTTCATACTACGACGACTGAAGGTGTTATTACAACTTGATCTGCTCTAGATGATACTGCTGTTTGATGATTATCTCTGCTGCTTATTTTATGTATTTCTGCTGCCTTGTTCAATTGTTGTTGAATGATTGATTGATTGAATGAATTCCTTTGAATTGATGATTTGAGGTATTGGTGAGTTATGATTAAGTAATTGTGCTTTAGATTATTGAGGAGTGACGATATAATGAATCACAGTTTGATATAGTGGGGATGATAATTGAATAAATGTTGATTTGATAGAGTGATGCTTGATTGCTGAATTGTATGTTTTCTTGATCCCAAGATGAAGTAAGATGAAGTGATGATTGATGTAGATCTGATGATTGTTTGCTTGATTTCTTGAGGGATTAATGATTGATGGAAGAAGGATGGTGATTGATAAATCCTCCTTTTTTCCCGGCTGCTCAAGGCAGCTAGTGTGTTGTTAGTTGTTGGTTGTTGTTTCTTGCTTTTGTTGTTTCGTTTTCTCTCCTCGGACACCGTTTGGTGTTACAGCTGTGGGCTGGTCTTCTGCTTTGTTTTGGCAGTCTCTTGGACCCTCTTTGTGGTCTTTTGTTTGACATTAATAGATTTATCTTATCTTATCTTATCTTATCCTTAAATGCTTGGAATGAAATTTCCTTTATGCTTTATTTTTGAAAGGGTCACCACCTTTAATAAGAATTGAGTCACCACTTTTCGTTATTGCCTTTGAGAATAATATATTATCCACCACATTGATCTCACTTGAATGTTCTCAATTGAAACCTTCTCACCTTTATATCTTCCAATGTGGGGGAGAGTCACACCTCTTCATCATGGCTACCCTTTGCAATTGTCACAACCTTCCACAATCACCACCCTTTGGAAGAGTTACAATCCTTCATCATTTCTACCCTTTGAAAGAGTCACAGCCCTTTATAATTGTCAGTCTTTGAATGAGTCGCAGCCCTTCATTATTACCACCCTTTCGAAGAGTCACAACCCTTCATTATTTCTGCCCTTTGAAAGATTCACAACCTTACATAATTACCACCCTTTCGGAAGAGTAACAACCCTTCATAACCTTTGCCTTTTGAGGGAGTCATTTCTGTACTTTGTTCTCATTCCTTTTTTCTCTTCCTTTAATTCTTTCTTGATTCCACCTTTCTTTTTCTCTTTCTCTCTCCCCTTTCAAGTGAAGTTCTCTCTCCTGTTTTATATCTCATGTTTGAGAAAGTCACAACATTTTGACCCTTTATTAACTTAACTAATTTTTGATTATGTTATATTTAATTTTATTCTTTTATATTTCTAATTTAGATTTGTTTCCCTTATGTTTTAAATTTATTATTAAACCCTATTTAAAAAAGGGGACATTACATAATCTGTGTAGGCGGTGGATTCATCACAAACACACTACTTTGTTTTCCTTAACACACAAAGCACAAACAAAATCCAAGGTGTTTCAGGATTTCACAAAATTTACTTTTCGAGAAATATGGTAATAATACATATCAAGCATGACAGAATATAGTAAGTACACAGTATATAATAATACTTAATTCTAACAGTTTAAAAAATAAGACAAATGAAAAATCTAAGATTCTAAAACCCAGTGGATTAGGCTAGCACATACCTCAAATATTCAGTGGTGCAGTCCTGAAATATCATGTGATTTTGTGAGTGTAACACAGCAGTAAAACTCATCAATTCTGTGGCGCAAACTTGCTGAATGAGCCTCACATGAGCTCTAAACACAGTCAACACAGAGAACAAAACTCACACAAGCACTGTCGATCAAAACAAGACCTAAAAAAATGGTCATGTAATTAACCTTACTAGCTGCAGCCAAATTTTTCTTCAAATCACAACTTTTACTAGGTTTTAAAGTGATTTTGACAAGTTTAATTTAAATATGCTTGTCAATTGTTTGTAAGTTTGTAACTATTGGTCCAATTCAGCCTGCAATAACTTGTGAGTCATTTGAGTAATTACAGTTGTTTGTACCTAGGGTTTACCTGACTGGCATTCTTTGTTTCTCCTCGAGTGGAGTGATGATATATTGGCTTCATGAGTATTTATGCTGAACCATTTTCTTGATTAATTTCTAATCATGCCTGTCAAGTAGAACAACATAAGAGTAACCATTACGTTTAAGATATAACAAATACAAATGCATTATAAGACAAGAAAACGTAACAGTGAAACTATGATCAATAGAAATTACCTGTGTTTGAAGCAAGGAATAATTGGTTTACTCGAGGGAAACTGAAATAATTGAAAATGTAGATGAAATTGATATATCCGTAAAGAAAACTGGGGAAAAGTTTCTGCAGTACACACAATGGGAACCTACTAAAGAAAAAGTTTTGAAGGTGCTTTACAAATTTATAAACATCAACTTAAACTCATAGTTTTAGGAAGCAACATAAGTTTATCAACATATTGTTGGCTTGATAAATGAAGTTGTTTCTGTATATGGAATTGAATTGTAAATCAACTCTTACAAATATCAGTACTGTTCCTTGTGCGATTAGATGTTTTAGTCAACACTCAAGGACTAAACTCTTTTTATTCCCTCGTATAGTTTTACAGGTCATTATGCTTGGGAAGAATAGTTAAATGATTTATAGCTCTTCATGTAAACTAGTAAATTCATTATCATTATATTCTTGAGCCGACGAATATTAATTACATTGTGGACTGGTTGATTATATAAGCCAAATAATGAAACAGCCAACCCTATTATTTTGGAGCAATCTCCCAACAATCTACAATCTATGTGAAACAGCTTACAACAATGTGAATGATAGCGAAATAATAAGAAATAGGAAACTAACATATACCCCATAATATCAACATATATTCTATAATGTGAACATTAATCTATATTAATCTAATGCAAACAAATGTCTCTATTGTCAAACAACCCGCAAATGTAATGGTGATGGATTTCATTATGCTTAGTTTGAGCATGATAGTTTGGATTCTTCTCCATCTTGAGAACACTTTAGTTGTCATAGAAAAGTGAGTTTGGTGTGGTTTGATCGAATTGAATATCTGCCAATAAATTTCATAACCACATTGCGCTACACCTTGTACTGATTGCTGCTATATATTTTTCTTTAGTGGAGGATAAGGCAATTGCATTTGTAGCTTGCTCCACCAGGAAATTGCTCTTGAACCAATAGAAAATATATGCAGACTTTCTTCTAGTAATTGATCTAGATCAATATGAATCAATATATCTAGCGAGCATGAAGTCAATAGAATGCTGATATAGAATGCCAAAGTCAAGGGACCCTTGTGATACATAAGAGAACTTGTTTTGAGTTTACCGATGTTCCTCTTGAGGTTTAGACATTAAATGACAAGACAATTGTTTGCAAAGTGTAGATATGTGTTGGTGTTTTGTGTAGCTATGGTGAGGGTCATAAGTGTTGACACGGGAGACCACTACACATTCTGTTTGATCATCCTCCCTAGCTAAGAGGGAGGGTTAATGTTTGTAGCTTCAGTCATATGATCATTTAGAATACGTATAATACTTAGATATTGATTAATAATAATATATATATATATATATATATATATATATATTTATATGTTATATTATATATTATTATTAAATATATATTATGCAAACTTATATTATTCTAATATATGATTGATTGATGAAAACATTAAAAAGTTGATTAAGTTATTCTAATCAATTTGTTATTGAAGAGGAGGTATGTCTCCAAGAGACATGCCTCCCAAAGATAATATATATTCTGAGATGGATAGAAATTCTAAGAACACACAGAAGATGAATAGTGCAAGTATTGGAATCTACATCCAGACCAGATTATATACAACATATATTACATATCTCAAGTCTGAGATATTACATCATGGTATCAGAGCCAGGTTACATTCTTGAGCCTGTGTTGGGTGTCAATGCGTTTGGACTGCGTTGGGTGTCTTGGATGAGCCGAGCTCCTTCGTGCTCCATTTTTTTGAAACTTCTTCAGCGGTGAAGAATTATAATACCTGAAATACTTTAATCAATTTTATAATGTTTTCATCAATCAATCATATATTAGAATAATATAAGTTTGCATAATATATATTTAATAATAATATATAATATAACACATATATATCATATATATATATATATACTAATACAATATATTATTATTAATCAATATCTAAGTATTATATGTATTCTAAATGATCATACGACTGAAGCTACAAACATTAACAATATGGTCTAATAGTAGTAAAATAAATCAAACTGCCAACCAATTGTTGATGCATTGCTTTAATGATCACTGATCGCTTGATCCCAACTTCCATTGGTGTACACTGTAGATGTATGATTATATTTAATCATTAAAATTTTTTCTAAAAGAGATTTTGCATACTTAGATTGTGATACAAAAGCTATTTGATCAGTGTGCCAAAATTCTACACCTAAACAATAATGAAGCAAGCCTAGATTTGTCATTTCAAAAAAGGAACATTTATCATGTTTTACTGTTCAATTAGTTTTGTAATGCTTCCAATGATGGCAAGATCATCAACATAGAAAATTAGGATCACTATGTCATCATCGTTTATTTTGACAGAAAGAGTGGTTTTAGAATAGCTTTTTCCAAAACCACAATTTCTAAGATAGTGATCAATTGTAAAATATCAAACTTAAGGAGCTTGTTTAAGTCCATGGAAAGAAAATGTTCTTCACTTGGAACTAAGAACTCTTGTGGTTGAGTGATAAGAAGGTACTTTTGATAGCCATTTGATATACCTTCCATCCAAATTGAGCAGAAATGGAAATAACCATTCAAAATTCAGCAACTTCACAATAGGGTAGAGGTCCCTTCATAGTCTACTCCATCCTTCTGTGGTAAGTCACAAGGTTTGAGTTCGAGTTCGAATTTGGCAACAATAAAATCTAGATGAAGTTCGATGAGGGTAAAAATTGGAAAAAAATTGCGACATTAAATTCGTGTTATATGAATTTAATGTTTTAAATATAAGTAATATAATTATATATCCATAAAATTATTCAAAGAATTTAACATTGCTAAATAAAAACCACTAAATTTCATTTAAAAAATAAAAATTAATACTACATTTTATTTAAATAGTAAATTTCTATACGTACCATTAAAAAATTATTACCAAAAAAATAAAATAAAAAAATCACTATATTTATTTTAAAAATATTAAAAAAAAAAAAATATATTTACGCCGTAGGCGTTTCCATATGAAAAAGGCCCAGCCTGTTTTCTAGGATCAATGGCTAGAAATGGTGGAGAGCCCAATGACTGCCATTGGGAACATCTTGGCCATCCATTCAGGGGAGAATCTGATTTATTCACTGTCTGCTGTTTTTTCCCCTTATTTTCATTGGTCATTTGTTTTGTCAGACTTCCCATCTTCCCATATGCTGTCACGATTAGATGGTGTAGAAAAAGCGGAGGAAAGTGACTAGTTTGCTGTAACAATTTACGCCGTCCAATTTTTTCGCTTACTTTCTGTCTTCAATGGGTGCAAAATAGACAAAACCATTGGTGGCATGGAGGGTTTCATCTACCATGGTTGCTTTGTCAGTGAAAGTTGACCGGTGAAATATCTATATGGCGACGAAAGAAAATATGCGAAAAAAGAAGCAGATGCTGATGAGACAAGGAGGGATTCCCCAAACAGCAGCGGTTGATCTTTGCATGGACAAGTTTTTTGAGTTGGGGTTTGTTCTGTGCTTCAAAATAAGAGAAATACATTAAATACAATTATTGATGTGGCTGGTAATGTTAAAGAATATATAAAATCCTCACATTATTTTATAGGCTTCTGGATCTTGTTTATATCTTTATAGAGTGGATGTAGGATGCAGTTCTTGCTAAGTTTGCCAATGGGTTTTATACAGTTGGTTTTTGTTCAGAGGATTTTCCTTCACGCCTAACAGTTGGGTGTGTTTTTTCCTAGTTGCCAGAGGATCCCACATCACCTGAGACATCATGGACCAATGAAAAACATAGCTTGTATCTTAATTCCATTGAGGATGCCTTTGTCTCAAGTCTCTATCAGCAAGGTTATTATGCACATCCCCGTAATAGATTGCAAGCAGATCAAGGAGAAATATCCTCTGTTCTTAGACTGGATTTAAATCAGGTTTGTATTCTAAGCAGTGTAATAAGGGAGTGGGGATGAATTTTGAATTGAACATAATTTTAGTACCCTAGATTATTTCCATCTTCTTTGATTTAATAAGGGAGGGGATGATTTTTGACCTGGACAAAATATTACTGCCCCAAAAGTGGTTACTGGTGGGTGCGTAGGAAGTTGAATCTGGGTTTTCGAATGGTCATTTTGTGTTTGGATTTCCTAAGAGCCAAAGCGAATCAGAAATGCCTAGGATCTTTCGTCATGCTCAAAACCATTCAAAAAGCGAATCTAGACGGCAGGACCCTAGCCGACTACAACATCCAGAAGGAATCTACCCTTCACTTGGTTCTTCGTCTGAGGAGCAGAATGCAGACCTTTGTCAAGACATTGACAGGCAAGACAATCGCTTTGGAGGTGGAAAGCTCCGATACTATCGATAATGTGAAGGCGAAGATCTAGGACAAGGACGGCATTCCTCCTGATCAACAGCGACTCATCTTCGCTGGGAAGCAGCTTGAGGACGGGAGAACTCTCGCTGATTATTATATACTCATTACCGTTGTTGTTTACGGAACTGATTAATCATCAATCTCTGAATAATGAGGGCTGGGTAAGTCACAAACAGAGGCTGCTTAAGCTTCTCACAATTTACAACATCTGCTGCTTAAAATCTTTATCTTGTGTACTCTCAGAGCAATAAATTCAAGTGGCCTCTATTTGTCATTGCCAACAAGAACAAAAGTAGAAGGCATTCGGAATCAGAAGGCGGAAAATGCTCTGACTATATAATAAATATAAACAAATATATAATATAAATTAAAATTATAATGAGAATTGATTATTATATACTCATTATTATAAAATATAGTGACAAAATTCTAACATTATTTTAAGATAAATTTACTCTATATAAAATATAATATATAATAATTTTAAAATTATATTACAAAAATTAAAATTATTTAATGAAATTAGAAATGTAAATATAAAAATATAAAGAAATGAACATTAATTTTCAGATATTATTTAAATAATAAAAAAATAAGAAGAATTAGATAGATTTTTTTTTAAAATTAATTTTATGGACGTCTATATAAGTGAAGGTATGTATCATTCATAATTATTACATTGTAAGGATATAGTGTAAGGATATAGAGAGAGGTGTGGAGATGGAGATTGAGAGGAAGAAGGACATGGAGAGGAGAGAGAAGGGGGAGAGTGCAGAGCTGTATATATATATATATATATATAATAAAAAAAATTGAAAGAGGGAGAGATATAAAGATAAAGATATAAGTAGAAAGTAATAGAGAGAGTTAGAAAGGGGGAGATATATAGGCATAGAGAGTGATAGAGAGATGACAAGACAAATATCTATATAGAGGGAGAGATAGGAGAAGAAATATAGAGATGTAGAGATTAAAAGTTATAGGACAGGGGTGATGGAGAGAGATGGTTGGATAGAGATATAGATGAATATAAAGTGGGAGGATGAGAGAAAAACAGACAGAGAGATAGAGATAGATCAAGAGGTAAAGATAGAAAGAGATCTAGGGAGATACAGAGGGAGACATAGAGAGCGAGAGATAGAGAAGAAGAGTTATCAATTTATTATAATAAGACTCTAGAGAGGATGAGAATGAGTAACAAACAAAGGGACAAATACTTAAATGACCTTTCCATAACTCTACGGCATTCCCATTGCACACTAAGGTGCGATTGCTAGTTTTATTTAACTATGAAAAATAATATAAAGAATAGAAGCACTAAACTTTATTTTTGAAAACATAAATTAAAATATTATTTTTATTAAAATGTAATAAAAAACTTAAATTTTATTCTATGTAGTAATTTACAAAAACATGTCTATGTAAATAAAATAATAAAATATAAAATCGTTGTTTGACATTTTGTAAAATATAAAAAGCTAAATGAAAAACTTAAAACAATGTCCCAATGGCCGACTACAAATCTAGCGGCGGCCTCTCTTGATCACTCTCGGTGAGCATCGACGCGGCAAGTGGTGAAAATTTATTGTTTCTTTCATTGGCGGAAAAGGAAATGCTGAAGCCTTCTCCAACAACTTTTACAATCTCACTATTGTGAAGTACAATCTTGTGCATCCAAACCTCAGTCCTCTATTACGAACAAGGTAAACTCATTGTGCCATAGCCACCAAAAAAATCGAATGAATCCGTCTTTAACAAACATGCTATGTTTCGTGAGGTCACAATGTTATTTATACCCAAAAAAACTATAAAAAAAGCCTGAAAAGATACTCTTTGAAACTTTTTTTTGAATAATATGAAAGTTACCCTTTAACCATATGAATTATCAGCCAAATTTAATGAATTTCATGCATTTTTTATAACTTTGCTGAATTTCGAACTTGAAGTCAAAAATTTGGCGAACCTTGTGACATAGCTTATGTGCATATGCTTTTGTAACAAGATGAGTTGTGTACTTTTCCAAAGAACCATCTGATTTACACTTTACTTTATAAACCCATTTACGACCTATGGATTGCTTTCCTATGGGCAATGTTTATGATTTCCAAGGTCTTATCTTTCATTAAGGCATCATACTTCACCTTCATGGCAACTTCCCATGTAGACTTCCTTTTGGTCTTTAGCAAATATACTAGGTTCAAAACTCTTTGGAACAACAAAAGTTAGAGAAAAATTACTCATTCGCCACCCTGCACAAGTTGTTCTCCTAAATGTGTAGATTGGCCTTCCATTGCCTTTGGCAGCTCATCTTCTTGAAAATCCTTCAGTGCGGTATAGTACCACTTTAGCATCTTTGTTGGTTCTCCTAATTGTGTTGAGAAGATTAAACAATACTCTCTTCTTCACCTGATTCACCCTTAGAATTTGGTGCATTTGATGTTTCTTGTTTGATCTCAACATCAGCTTTTGTTTCAGAATGGGGAACAGTAACCTATACACTATTATCTGTAGAATTACTGTTAGCTAAAAAGAATGGTACCTTATCATCTACAATAACATATCTATTAACCACAAATTTGTTCTTAGAGACATCTAGTTTGTATGATTTGAATTGTTCACTATAGCCAACAAACATATATGATTTGCTCTTTGCCTTTAAATTACTTCTCGTTTCCTTAGGACTATCTTTAAAAACAATACGATTGAAAACTCAAAAATTCAATTACATAAGGTTTTTGTCTGACTGTTCTCTCTTGGAAGTGACATTCTTCAAGGGATTACGAGTACTACATTTAAGGATGTATACTGCTGTATTCAAAACTTCTACCCATTTCCTATATGGAACATTTTGGCTGACCATGCACCTTGTCATCTCCATAACTATCCTATTTCTCCTTTCCAATATTCCATTTTGTTGTGGTGTGCATGGAGTAGTATATTTGTCAAAGTACATTTTCCTTGCAGAATTCCATGAACTGGTCCAACATGAACTCGCCTGCTATAGTCCCCTGACTTTGATTAATTAAATTAAATTAAATTAATTCTTCTAGTCATAGTAAATATTGTTGCATTATTAATGAATAAGTATTTATTATTTAATTAATTGACATCATTTCCTTGCGCCTAGCTAAATTAATTCAATTAATTTACCTAGGTCTTCTATAGTTTGATTAATTTAATGGCTCCTCATCCATTTAATTAATTTATCTTATTCGCCTCTTCTACTATTAAATTAGACAAATAAATATATTTGTTTAATTTAATTCGTTTTCTTTTGTTCCCTCCACTCTTGGAATTAAATCAATTTAATTCATTACGTCTCCTACATTTAACTCTCCTCTAACCAAACCCATATATTTAACCCCCTTTCTTTTACTAACCTTATCCTCCTAACGTCCTTCGTAACTAACCTTATCATGTTCTCCTAAATATGTGCACATCCCTATTTATTTAAATCAGGGAAAATAATTACATTTATAAGTGGCATCTTTCCTTAAGGGACATGTGGCTTGAGTAACCCCTTGACCCTTGTGTGGCCTCCCTCTCAAGGAGTCACTTGGCACTCCAACTTCCTCATGCCACTTGTCCTTCCATCACGCCATGTGTCACTTAACTTTGCTCCAAAGTTGACAAATGGCCTATTCTCATGATTTGTGAGAATTAACCATCCTTTGAATCTTTCAAACAAAACATCCAATCTTTTCTTCGTTCTCTCATTATGCAACTTTCATTGGGAAACCTCACTATGCAATTTTCTCTTCATCACACAACTCCATTATGCCATTTTCCATCTCCAACTCTCATGCTACCAAAACCATGTCCATTTTACCACTCCACCTAGCATAAACAAACCATTTCCATCCCATTTTCACCCTCATTGAGCACTTTGAGCACCCTTGACAACCTGAAATCATGAGCACACATCAGATCTGTATTCAAAGGACAAATTGTTGCAACAAAGGAGATTTTGGTATGCTTTTATTTGCTTTCATTTTATACTTTTAGCTTCTTTAATGTCTAATCTGAATGTTGTAATGTTTTGTGCTGTTTTGGGTTGATCTTCGATGTATTTTCGGTCTATTTAGTAACACACAATTCGCTGCACACACATCCATTATATGATCTATCTGTCTTGATGTGTTTACTTTCTGCTTTGTAACAAAGGCTTTACATGCCACAAAGTTAGAAAAATACTCTTAACTTATTCTTCAAAATATAAACCCACATTTTTCTAGAAGAGTCATCACAAGTAACAATAAATGCTTTTCTCTAGACATTTTAGGAGTCTTCAGGTCCATGCAAATCAACATGTACAAAATCTAAAACCCCTTTGACTTACCATGCCTTATTATTGTCAAATGGATGTTGGCTTTGTTTGCCCATTTGACACCCTATGCATACATTCTGACATTATTGAATGGATGGAAGCCCATCCACCATATTAGTCTTACTTAGCATAGACATACTAATACTTCAAGTGAGCATACCTTTCATGCCAAACTTTACTGGTACTTTCAATTGCTGCTAGGGCATGTGTCTTTGCTGTTTCAGAACTAACCAATTTATCCAATCCCTTTTCAGTAATGCAAACAAAAATCACTTTGTTATCTCAAAGAGTAGTTAATACATTTGTTTTTGTGGAAATTTAATATTTAGTTTTGAGCAAAGATTAGTATTCTTTGCGATCTGACTTATAGATAATAGGGTTTTGTTCATGCAAGGGACTCATTGAAAATTCTTAAATGTGTAATTTACAGTATTATTCAATGTTACCCTAACATTCCCACATCCATTTTCAAAGTGATTGCGAGCAAAACTTACATACCACACTTATCCAAAGAAAAGATTTACTACTACTCTTATCCTCAAGAAAACCTACATGGTAATCTTTGAGACATAGTGTTGTGATGTGCGGAAGTCAAAATACCAAGTTGTAGTCTCAATAGATTGGTTTTTTGATTCTACAGAAGTAAAGTCATCCATTGCTTCTAGTTCATTCTTCTCAACAACATTTGCATATCATGACTTGTTATGACCACTTGCAAATTCTTCTTCTCAATTATGACAATCTTTTACAAAGTGTCCCACCTCTTTACAATAGCAGCATTTCCACTTGGATCTGTGCATTAACTCATTACCTTGAGAATTCATCTAATGAACTAATTGCTGTTTTCTGTTTTTCTCTATTTTTGCTTAGTGCATTGAATGCATTCTATGTGATGTTTGAAATTGTTGCTCTTAGGTTTCTGCAATTAAGTGCGAAGACTCAACAGAGGAGTCAAATGATGATAGCAAGTTATGCACTACCAAAGCAACCAAATTGTTATCATCTACTGCCTTTTCAATGGCTGCCAGTTGATCACTAAGATCCTTCAACTGTAAAGATAGTCAGAAATGCATCCTCCTTCCTACAACTTAGTAGAAATCAAAAGATTTTTCAAATACAAAGCCCTCTCAGATTCTGATGCTTGATATTTTACTATTTTGTCTTGAGATTCTCCCACTATGCAGAAGCAATAGTGGCATTTCTAACCTCTAGCACTAATGCATCAGCAACAGACTGTTTAGAAGCATTTAAGCTTTCTTATACCTCTTGTCATAATCCTCATTGTTATCTACAGGTCTTCCCTCCTTGTGCAATACAAGTTGGTCAAGAATATGAAACTTACAAGTGGTGAGTATTTTATGTCTACAAAATATAATTCTTCCTGTCAACTTCTGAGGTTAGGGTAAAAAGTGATGTCTGGAATCCTGTCATTTCAGGACACTACAGTAGATTCAGGATCGACCAAAACAATTAAAATTTAAATCTGGAGATCTTTGTGAGCTGGAATAAGATCACCTTACAGTGGTGTTTTAGATGCACTAGACACCATGTGGCAAGAGTTTAGGAAAAAAATTACTCGAGATTTAAAAGATATAAACAATTTTTCTGCTCAAGTAAATTCCTGTAACAGTTAAAACTGGTGAATGGAAAATATTGCTGTAAAGCAAATTGATTGGGGACTTTATCTAGTTATTGTCTATGGGGGTACTTTAGAATGTCAGGGTATGCCTAGTCTGCACACAATTGACCCCCTCTCTGGAAATTGCCACCTTTTAAATTTTCCACATCTTACAAGAATTTCAGCTCTGCCTAGCCAAAACAGCAAAAGAAATACACCAAAATCCTATGTCTTTTTGTGCCGTAGTCACACCGCTTACCTTCATGGCCTTGGAAAACACAAAATTTGTTTCTTTTTGGATGCTATACAATAAGATCCAAGCCACAAAGTGCATCACTGACCAAGTCTCTATTTGCTGGTGTTTAAAATAACTTTGCTGCCCTGATTTGTTTCTTGCAACTTCTTTCTGCTTACACTGAACAAAGCAAAATCAAATCCACTCTTAACAAATAATTTAGAGCTGCATGCTAGAACAGCTCTCACAGCTTCATCTAGGCTTAACAATTTGCTAGGCTCTGATACCATATCCTCATTATATTCTTGAGCCAATGAATATGATATTGTAGAATGGTTTGTTATATAAGCCAAAAAATGAAATAGCCAACCCTATCATTTAGGAACAATCTCCCACCAACCTACAACTTATGTGAAGCAACTTACAACAACATGCTAATGCTAACATAAATCCATATTAATTTAATAATTAATGAGCTTTTCTTTGGGATGTCATTAATACCAAATTGCAGGGTGTTAATTGTCATTGAGTAAGAAAGAAAGCAAGAAACTTCTGCATGCACAAAACCTACTGTCTCAGATGCTACATCCTTTCTCTTTGGATTCTTTACTGAGGTGTTTGGAATGGATCTTTGGATTTACCTATACATGAATCTTTATGTTTTTCAGACATGGTTATTGTGCTTGATTAATTAATTTGGCGATATGAGTTCTTTTACAATGCCATTAATATTCAAAATTACATTGTCTATGCAGACTGGATCACAAATGCAATCTTCATCCAAGACAGGTCCATGGAGAAAGGTGTGTGATTTCTGTAGAGGAATTATGTATAACATTTATGAGGAACTATTTGAATTTAGTACATTTTATACTTAGCCCATGCACATCAATCAGTCTTATCTTTGTTTGCTTTTTGCAATCCATTTTTTTGCAAGCATGGGACTGAACATTTTGTTCTGCTTTTGAAGGTTAAAACATTATTGGTTTTAATTTATAGAAATTTCAGTCGATCCTTCTGACTGAGTTTAAAGTCATTCTTTTTGCTAGTAATTATTTTACCTAGTCCCTTTTAATTAAGTTCACATAGAATGATCAGTTCTATCTACTCCGCTTTTATGAAATTTTTTCTGCAAGGACTGAATTACACTCTTTATTTTAGATATGACGGTGCAAAATTTCATGGTTTTATCTATAGAAATTTCAGTCAATGCTTCATTTTGAGTTGAAGTCAGATTATATCTTAAGAATGGCGAGGGGAATGTTATCTGGCCTTTGGAATGAATTTTTTGTAGTAATCTTAATCCATTTAGAGTGATCAGTCTCATTTTCTTGCATTTTGTAAACCTGATATCAGCCATTACCATTCATCAGATGTTGATCACTTAAACAATGCTCCATCTTGTTCCACTATCTACTCAGCCAATTTTTGCTGATTGTGAATTTCTTTCTTTTGTTTTCATTTCTTGGTCTTCTTGCTAAAATTCTTTTTAAGAATATCATTTTTCCGCAATCCATAGGAGTTATTTTCAATGTTTCTGGTTTCGATTGTGTTTAGTTTTTCGAATCAACGTTTCAGATCACACTCTTTGATCCATCATCAGGACAAAATAAGCACAATAGAAAGCTCAAGAAGATTTAGCATGATAGAAAGCTCAAGAAAATTCTTTTTCCTAAAACATTCAATCAAGTCTATGTTTTGGTTTGAAAATTTAAAATATTTGAAGTGAAGGCAGTTAGGATGTTAATGTCATCTTTAGCATAAACCTTTTCTTTTGGTCAATGGTACAAGATTGCACTTTTTAAAAAAGTTATGCTTAATCATCAAGAATAATTGCTTTATGTATGGTTGGATGCAAATAGATCAAAATTTTCTTAATGTTGCTGTTGATGGCCACTGGCCATATACTATGCTGTTTGACTGTATGGTTGTCTAATCCATGCTCCTGTGGTGGCAGATGCTTTCTTCGAAGGATGTAAATTTTGTAGGTTATACCTACAAAAATTTTGAAATTGTTAATGATCATCAAGTACCCGGTATTGGTAGGTTCTCTTCCCACTTCCTTTGGTTTGAAACGTATAAGACATGCACATTTACACAAACACGTGTGCCTGCAATTGTGTACATCATATATGAATTATTTAACATTTAAATTAGGTGTTTCCTCTCATCTCTGTACATGTTGCTTGTTGAAATAATATGGAGGAGGGTATTTGGAACATCTATAAATTTACTTTCAAAAAAGCTTTTGTTTATGAATCTACAAAGTGATGTGTTTTCTGAAGTACCAAGTAATGCCGTCCTTATTATTTGTCAGTTACCATTGGAGAAATACATGGAGGATCTAGTTTTGAGCTTAATCTGCAGTAAAAGTGATTTGAAATTAATTTTAAAGGGAAAATGGATTCCACAGTATTTCATTATGTTACTATTTCTCTCGGGTTAATGTCCTGATACCTGTCCAGCTTGTACACAGCCCGGGATCTGGTACAAGTCCCGTCCGTTCAACTTCAGACAACATCTTTAAAGTGCACTCAGGTTGATCTGGATATGCTCTGCAGTATACCTGGGCAAACCCAGGCGTACTTGGAGGACCCAAGCAGAATGAGGCATACAAATCACTTTTCTCTGAAACCTTTTTGACCTGCTACATTGACCTGTTAACAAGAAAAACAAAGATCAATCTAACTTTCACACTTAAAACAACTTGCTGATTAGTGATTTAATTATTTTACTATTTAACAATGAATATCTATCATGACATTCAAGTTTTATAATTTGGCATGGGAGTGGTATTTTTAATTTTTATGGTGTTTTTTTTCTGTTATATGCATGTTATGTGGTCTTCTGAATCTAGTTTCTGTTTTTAGGCTGCAAATATGTATATATTTATGACTTTTACATGTTTTTTGTAAGGATGTACCCAAAACAAACCCAACCCCATTTTTTGGCTGAATTTTATAGGGTAGATTTGCTGGAGGTATTTAGAAACTTTCAGGGATCTTTATATAGAAATCAACTGTATGTGTATATGTGGTGGAGTTTTAGTTCTATTCTTTCCTCGACACAAAAAATAAGGCTTCTCCTTATTATCTCAATTACCCAAAGGATTTGGCCTCTTCATCAATAATCAAGGGCTAATAGTCAAACAAGAGATTGGGATATAGATCTCTTGCACAATGCTTTTTGACAGTTTTCCATTGAGTACTAGTGAGATCCAGGAAGATATATTTGCTGAAGCTGACATACTTCATTTTGCTAGATCAGAGCATACATGAAGTAAGCTCTTAGTCTTGAATGGATCTAAGTCTAGACAATGCGCTCTGAATTTGGATTGATGTGTTCTAACTTTTAAAGAAGAATGTCTTCATACACAATGTCAGTGGATGATGGTAATAGGATTGAGATCCAACAGAAATGTTTAATGTCGCCCAGAAACTGAAAGTGAGATACACAAAGGTAAAAAATGAAAGAATCGACCAAAGAAGTTGTTAGCAACATAAATAAGGAGAAATAATAAATCTAAATTCGACTTGAAGAGGTGCATAAACTAATTCAAAATGACAGGCTATTTAAAGATGCCAAAGACAATAAAACATGGACCATTGATGATAGGAACAGGGTTGTTTTGCAAGAAAAACTTAAGGGGAAACAGAAAGCAAGGAATACATGGATAAGAGATGGGAGCAAAAATACAGTCTTCTTCCATAAGTTAACTATCATGTGAAGCATTTTCGACAAGATCACTAGGATCACTAGCATGAGAACCAACTTCAATAATATCACTAGGATGACCAGGTCAAGATGAAGAGATCAGGGATGAACACAAAATTATTCTAGATCATTTATCATTATGTTGGATCTCAAATGCGAAAAAATGATTCTTTAAATGTTTCAATGCTTCTTAACTGAAATCAGGAAGCATCATCCAGATAATGTGAGGGCTTGTATCCAGACTATTGTGTCCTTAATTTTAGATGAGGATGCAATCTGTTAGCAATTGCAATCAGACTTGTTGGCCATTTGGAGAAAAGAGCATAATATCTCATCTATGGCTTATGAGTTCTCAAAAGGGTTAATTGAGCAAAAGATTGTAGGCTTATGAGTTCATCAGAAGTCCAACCAGGGAGGGTCTTAGCAGCAGGCTTATGTCCCAAAGCGTTCTGAAGAGGAGTTAGCCTTTTATGCATTTATGGCCAAATGATCTGCAGTTTATGTTAAGTCTTCTGTAGGGTAGCTAGTAGAATGACTATTAAGGGAAGGCGTTAAAGTAAATTATGTAATGTTTCTTTAATGGATTCAGTTAGTATTTTTTCTTTTCATAGTTGGTTCTTATTTAGAATGTTTTCTTTCTGTCTTTCATTTCTATTTTGGAAACTTTGCATGTAATCTCTAGTTAAGGAGCTTTTGTCTCCTTTGTAATTCTATCGAACGATTATCTTTTCAAAACCACAGAAAAACCAGTGTTTTTAGTTCATATTAAGGATTTTATTTCGACATTTTAGCATGCCCTAACCCTAATTTCAGGTTTTATGTTTAGGATTAGGGCCTAGGAAAAAAGCTATAAAATGTTTTTACAAACCAAAAGAAACATATTTACTAAAAAAGGCCCAAGTCTAACCATTAGCTCTGAAAATATTTTCTGAGCTTAGTATTATGATTATAAATCAGGGCACCAAAACACATAACATATTACAGTTTCAGAAAAAAAAAATCGTGTAAAAATTCAGGTCTAGGGTTAGGATTTGGCCATAAAAACAGAATGAAAAAAAAAAAAACATTTGAATTTATATTATTATTAAAATAAATACAGCATACTACTTAGCTCTCTTCTATCTTGATGATGGATCAGATGGATCACGGAGTGTGACCCAAAACATCGATGCTAAAAGTTCAGACCCAATTAAATTCAGAAATGATTCATGATTAATGTGCGCTTGTATCTGAGTGATTCTTCATTGTATGCTGAGAATCGTACTCAGGAAATTATAAAATCTAGTTTGTTTTGTTGTAAAAAAAATCAGAGCGGTTTACAGTCTAAATAAGAAAGTAACTGCAGTTTGCTATCTTATTAGGTGAAAAATCAGAAGACTGAAAATTTCAGAGAAAACTGGAAAATCTTACGAAATTGGAAAATGATGGGGAAATGCTGGCTAAAATGTGTCAACAATTTTTCTCAAAAAATTAAAAATGTCTGATCTTTTTGATGAAATTATTGGTCTCTAGTCCAAGATGTGATATATCGTAATTTTTTGTGGAGATGTGCTTCTAAGTTATATCACTAAATGTACTTTGCAGACAACTATAATATTTTATAAGCGGTCTGTTGTGAGTTTTTCTATCGTCAGTTGGACCTGGAACTCTGTTTTCTCAACATTCTGCCCACTGAAGAGGCATTGTTTTAATGGAGACACCTCTCTATTGAATTTATGTATAGTTAAAGTTTGAATTTACTTACAATTTTGAGTAAAATTTTCTTTGAAGAAATCAGCAAGTTTTAAAGCTTTCAGGAAACAATTAATGTATAGTGACCCACTGCTATCGTCCATTTAAATACTGATAAATTGATTCTTTCTTCAGCGGAGTTGAGGAAGAAAAGCAAACCCAAGCGGCCTTCCATCAAAACTTTATTTGGTATGTCATGAAAATTTAAAAATTGAATTGGTCAAGTGGTCTCTAAATGAATGGCATGTTTGAGACTACGATTTTTTTTATCTGACACGTTGTAGTATGACACATTGATTTGCAGATCCAACTGTTGCTGGTAAAGAACCAATTCAAGGAAGTTTTTTAAATATGTTGCCGACACAAATTGAAACATCTGAGAGTCCAGAACCATCGCCACCAGGCAGTATCTCTTCACCAAATCGGTTGTCTTCTTTTCAGCCTCATCCTCTGCGTCCCAGATGACCAGTCACAATCTGCAATTGAATGATTGCCATACACCGCTGAAAATGTTGCAGAGGAACCATCGCCATATTTGTACTCAAGTTGGGATCTAGGAAATCATATAGAAACCTGTGGGCCACGGTGTGACATAATGCTGATATTGTAATTTTTTGGATAAAGTTTCCCAGTTTTAGGATGAATGTTGCAATAAATATGCCTACATCTGGTCAAATGAGGCAGCTTTTCTGGATGTCAATTGTTGCTTTACATAAGTAGGATCTATCGTGAATTGCACGTGAAAGGAAAATTGCTATAAGCCGATTTTTCAGTTGCCTTGTCTAATTGAATGAGGAGTTCTGTATATGAGTTTGAACTACCTCAGAAATTCTTTCAATTTGTGTCATATTATTGCCAGGGCTCTGTGCCTGTTGTTCTATGATCTATTCATTTGAAACTTCATATAGTAAATCAAGATGAGGTTCTCTTCCTCAATTCGCAGCTGCTTGTATTAGAAGTTGGCATGCCAATACTTTCATCTTCAGAAAATTTCTGCTTTGCTTGTGAAACATTGCACGTGGTAACATGTGATGATGTATAAACCTGGATTCTAGCCACATTGTTTCGTCAAATGTAGTGATGATCTTGGAGAAGACCAAAAAGGATCAGGTTTTTTAAATTTATTTTTCTATTTAGATTCGTTCATGGCATGCCCATTTTTGTTTCTTGAATAAATAAAGCATTTTAAAAAAATATACAACCTTTTACCTCTGCCTTTTCGTCATGAATTAAAGATTTCATCCTAGGACTATTAACTTTGTCTGGATATATAATGGAGACAGCAGTAGAGAGTTTGATTATTTAATGAATTTAAACTGAACATTTTGATTTGTATTAATTCTCTCAGCTACACTTAGTTTGAATATATGATCGAATAAAATACTGGAAAAAGCTTTTAATGTGTCCTTTATGCCTGGTATATCGAATTTAATGAGCTTCAGAAGGTTCTGAATCTTTGGTCACTACTTGGATACGTGCTCGTTACAAGCATTTTGCTTTTTCTACTCGTAATGCAAATCTTCACGTAATTATGGTTTAATGGAAGAGAGGCCGATGAATAATTGACTTAATATTTAAAACCTAAACCCATTTTTTTTTTTAAGAGATCTGTTTGTGGTAAAATATGGCTTTAATTATATTTTGAGAGGTCATTTTATTGGTAAAATATGTTTGACTTGCTCTGTTTGTGACTCGGACAGTCTTTTTTTATTGTCAAACTGTCAAACGCTTACGGATGCTTTAATTATTTGAACTAAATAACCCACTTTTCTGTGCCCGACCACAACAAAAGTAACTCGTTATTGCACAATAGTGTTTATCCGTAGTCTTCCAACAATCAAACCAATATTTCGTAATCTTCCAACAATATTCCATCTTTCCGAAGGGGAAAGGCTACACAAAACAAAACTGCTGGCTTCTTTATAAAGATTCATAACTGGAGGGCAGAGATAAAAAAGAACATGAAAATGACATAAATTTGTTGCTGGGTCCCTTAGACTGTTGGTCTTGTGGATGTCATTAAAATTTCTTCCCACTATGTCAAAAAATTTAACCCCAAGTGGGACCATGGCGATAAGGAGTACCTTGGTTCCACAATTAAAAGCAAGGCAAAAATTCTGCTTGCTCAGCTGAGGACCAACACTCACCATTTACGGTGCGAAACTGGTAGATGGAAAGTTCTCAAAGAAATGTGGGAAGAAAGAACTTGTAATTTCTGCAGCAGAGGGGTGGTGGAAACAGAGTGACATTTCATCAAGGAGTGTGCTGCCTATGAGGACATTTGCAGTCATTATGAAGACAACTTACAGGTGAACAGTTTGAATGAGCTTTTTGAAGAGGCAAATTTACACAAAATGGCCACTTTCCTAATGAGGATCCACAATAGAAGGGTCTACTTGGAGAAACTTCAACAAACAGATTAATTGGTTCTTTCTTGGTCCCTTAGGCCGTTGGTCTCGTGGATGTCATTAAAACTCTTTCATTCATTCATTCATTTCTTGAATCAATGACATAGCATTGATGATTTTTCTTTTCAAGGACAAACAATTTTACTTATCATAATTCAGATGGATTCGTTGCAATTTTTTCCCCATTACCAATAGTTATATGAAAAGTCATCAAATTGGTTAATAAATTTAGCAGTGGTTTTTTTTAGAGGAGTTTCAAGGTGTTGTACTTCACTGCAACTATGCATAAGAGTAATTGATAAGTAGGGAGTTTTATTCTGGAGTGTGTAAGTTTGATATTAATATCTATATTTCATGAGTAGTGGCTGCATGAATCCAACACACTTGAATCCTTCACCTTTTCGAGCATCACATGGATACAATGAGTGCTAAGTGGACCATCAATTCTCATAAGAAATAGTTTGTGTGAACCATTATTCGTGAGATGTATGTGGGTGAATGTGTTTGACTTAATTAAATAAAACTCATTTATTGATATTTCATACATGGTGGTATGCACAACCCAACATGCTTGACTCTGAGTAGTATTGGGATGGGCGACTCTGCAAGACGTTTTGATGCTTTACAGTAGTTAGCATCTTCTAAATGTAATGGGTATCAAGTGGACCATTCATTTTATGAGAGATGGGCTTGTGTGAACCACTACTCATGAAATAAGTATTTGGCATGTAAATTTTGCTCTACTTGTTTTGGTTCACCGATTTTAATTGCAAATCAAATAATTATATTTAGACAAGAGTCTTTGACTATTATTATTTTGATCTATTACAAAATTGCCAAGCCCCATCCTAACAAAGAAAGCAAATGACCTAAGGTGCAAGTAGTTCAGAGTTGAGTATTCATTGGTGCATGTTTGGTATGTAAATGTAATTCAAAGTTTAAACATCGATAAAAAATTATTTTAGCTGTTATTTAGATTAAGGGTTCAAAATAATCTTAGATACTTGTTGAAACTCAAAAATAAAAACAATCGACATATTTGATTGATCTTATGTGAACAAATTGATCAGGATGGGATTGGGAAATATTGAAATATAATTGTTTAGTATTTTTGATGTCTCAGTAAACTTCATTTTTGAAGGTCTTCGGGGCATTTCTAGGCCTATCCCTTCTTCGGGAAGGTGTAAACTTGGTTTCACCGTCCAGTTTTGGGTCTACAATTTTGGATTATCTTTCCAACGAAGTAAACGGTTCGCAAATTGGACCTAGGACTAGAAAGTTATGCCTTCTCCAAGTAGGCCTAAATTTTAATATAGTTTTTTAAAATTTTTGGTAGTTTTATTAAGTTTATTTTTTATAAACATTATGATGTGACTTCATTTCGTTTCCAAGGTATTATAGTGACCCTTGGGATCCATCATATTTGTATAAACTCTAATTTCGAATAGAATGGATCACTTTTTGGCTTGCAATTCTGTTGTTAGTCTTCTGGTTTTTATATTGAAATTGACAATATCACAGGTATCACACTAGGTATTGTAATTTGATTCATAATTTAGATCAGTGCTATCAGAGCGGGAACGCTCCTTTATGCCAATTTACACAAGGTCCTACCAAAGATTAGGATTGGATACACAAGAATTGTCAGATTATACACCTTTGAGGCGCACACAATCGATGATGTCAAATGATAAAATCAAGCAGTTGGTGGAAGAGGCTTTAAATAAGCAACGAGAGGAGATGATGAGTCAATTTTCACTCCTACAAAATCAAGAACCCTTTGAATCAAGAACAACGTTTCATGGAAATACCCCTTTCAAAGTGCAGGTAAATTTTGACATCCCAAATTTTGAAGGAAAAATCGATGCTGAAAGCTGTTGCTAACTGGTTATCAAAATTGGATAGGTACTTTTTTGTAAATAATTTCTCAGATGTAGAAAAAATAATGTTTGCTCTCCTTAAAGTTGAAACCCATGTGAAATTAGCCCGGGAAGCCAAATTAGCAAATAAAGAACAAGAATTATCTGATGGAAATGTCTTGGAAATATCTTTTGATAAGAAGCCCACATGGGGAGAATTTGTGGAATACATAAAAGAAGCATACCTTCCTGATGATGTCTACAAACATAAATACATAGAATGGCAACTGCTTCGACAGAAGAGGGATCAGTCTCTGCAAGAATACACCAACACATTCCATTCACTTTCAACAAAACTTGGTGTTGAGGATTCAGAGAAGCATCGAATTCTGAAATATTGTAGTGGACTTCACAGGTATATTCAAACAGAGATAGAATTTTTGAATATTGAGACATTGGCAACTGCCTATAAATATGCTACCAAAATTGAAGTGAAATCCAAGCAGAAAGGGAAGAGGGACTATTTTGCAAATAATAAGCCAAGGGTTGAAGGTGACAATAAATCTGCAGGAAAATAGGTGACCAAGGAACCTCACTCAAACTCACCTAAGAATACATGGTGGGCTGCAAAAAAGACATGTCAAAGTATTAAAAATCTCATGACTGAAATACGAGGAGAGGAAGCTGAATCTGAATAATCGCCAATAGATACTTTTGAGCAAAAGGAGAATGATTCTGTCATAGAAGCATACCCATATGCCATAGTTGCAACTGCTAAAGTAATGCATCGTGAAGATGAAGAGAGACTTTTTCATTCACAAATGTGGGTTGATGGAAAGCCTTTACATTTTATTGTTGACAGTGGGAGACAAAAGAATTTGATATCTAGGGAGACAGTCAAAAGATTGAATTTGAAAGTGACAAGACACCCACAACCATACTCTATGCGATGGGTAAATGAGGGACATGATATTCAAATAAATCAACAGTGTCGCCCGCCATATTCAATCAAGCCTTTCAAGGATGAAGTGATATGTGATGTAGCACCACTGGATGTATGTGATGTTTTGCTGGGGCAACCCTACATGTATCAGAGGCACGGAGTGTATGAATCCAGGCCACAGTGTTACAATCAAGCTTGGTGGGAAGAGGTATCGAATACCAGAGGTATGTCCAACACAAAAAGCTACTTTGATAAGTGCTAAATAATGTAAACGTTTGATTACTCAAACTGGAGCTTTTGTTCCACTCATGGTTCGCCCTGAACAAACAAAGTCAGTTGTTCTTAATACACATGCTAAGGTAGCCATAACAACAGATTAAAAAAATCAGATGGATAAAATTTTGAAAGAATACCAGTGTGTTTAAGTCACCGTTGGGAGTTCCAACACACTGTCAAGTCAAGCACTCTATTGATTTAATCCCACGCACACCATTACCACATGAGCCAATATATTGAAGGTCAGTTTTAGAAAATGATGAAATCAAGAGACAAATTCAAGAGTTGATTCAGGAAGGACATATTCGTCCAAGTGCTTCACCCTGTGGCAATCCAATTGTCCTTGCTAAAAAGAAAGATGGGACATGGAGACTTTGTATTGATTATAGGGCATTGAACAAAATCATTGTGAAAAATAGATAACCAATTCCTCAAATTGATGATTTCTTGGACCAACTTAGGGGGGCTAAGTTCTTTACAAAAATTGACTTGAAATCTGGATATCACCAAGTACCAATTGATCCAACAAATGTGTGGAAGACTGCATTCAAATCTAAGGAAGGTTTATTGGAATGGTTAGTTATGTCTTTTGGCCTAACAAATGCCCCCAACAACATTTATGAGGTTGATGAAAGATGTTCTTAGACCATTCATTGATTCTTTTGTGGTTGTTTATTTCGATGACATACTCATTTTAGCGAGACTTGGTTTGAGCATTTGCAGCATGTTGAACAAGTGCTTTCAACTCTGCAACAACACAAACTTTATGCCAACATTGAGAAGTGCTCTTTTGGTATGCAGAGTATTCAATACTTAGGGTATATCATTGATACTGAGGGTGTTCATGTTG
>MU224354.1:1368639-1389906 GCA_018584345.1 Thuja plicata | reverse complement strand
AAGGCTTGATGGTGGATGAATCCTTGCTTCAAATCTTTCTTGATTTCTTTCTTGAATCTTCACTTGATGATGGTTCTCAATTTCTCAAGGATGATTAGGCTTCAATAGAGGACTTAGAGAAAATGAGGGGAGAAAGGCTCTCTTTTATATGGAATTAGGGCACAATCTTCTAAGGAGACTGACATAGGAGAATTAAATTCCCATTAAAGCCTTTACCCCTAGGATAGGACCTAAGTTACATATAATTTAGGAATCGACGCTTCGGAACCCGAAACAGCCAACCTGGAAGCGGGAAACAACTTTTGCAAAGACCGACATCCGAAAACTATGGGACCCTGAGATTTGAACCCTGGGTCAAGGTCAAGTTCAACCTTGACCTAGGTTAGGGTCGAGGTTGACATAGACCAAAAAGGTTGACCCTGACCTTGAGGTCCAAGATCTCAGGTCTGCAGTCCAAAATGCAGAAATCAGGTTGGAAGGAAGTGGAAAGAGGGGCAAAACAGGGGGGAAAGCTAGGTCTAAATTAGGAACCCATTCAAGGTGCTTGATATGACCCCAAACCACTTACTCAAAATGCTAAACAAGTCTATAATGGAAGTGCTTCCATTTTCTGACTATACAATAGCTTCTTGGGCTTAGCCATCTTCTATCGCAGATTTGTTTTTGGTTTCTCACATATATCATGGCCTCTCAATCAATCACTAAGAGGTCGAGCACATGCAAAATTTCAGTGGACAGAGGCAAATGAAAAAGCATTTGAAGAGTTAAAGAAAAGACTATGTTCAACACCAGTACTGGTCCTCCTAGATTTGCAACAATCATTTGAGATAGAAACTGATGCATCTGATTATGCTCTTGGCGCAATAGTCACACAACATGGGCATCCTGTTGCCTACCATAGTGAAACTTTTTCTGATACAGTACATAGGTACCCAACCTATGACAAGGAGTTGTAATCTATTGTTCAGGCCTGCAAATAATGCAAACATTATATACTGGGAAAGGAAACTTTTATACATACATACCATAAACCTCTTCGATTCTTGCAAACACAAGGGAAGTTGCAGAATGATAGACATCAAAGGTGGTCAACTTATCTACAACAATTTCACATCAACATTCATCATAAAAAAGGAAGCAGTAACAAAGTGGCAGATTGTTTGAGTAGGCCTCCAATTGCAAGTTTGAAAATGGCATTGGATTCATGTGGTCATCAATCATCCACATGGGAATAACTATATGGTATTGAACTTGATTTTTCTAACATATATAGTAATTTGGTAGAAGGAAAGTGTGTCTCTGATTCTCACTTGTAGGATGGGTTGCTTTGCCATGTTGGTCATATATGTGTACCCACTGAGGAACGATAGAAAATAATATGGGAAGCTCACTACAACTGTGTTGCAGGACATTTTTGTATTGGTAAGACTACTGCTATCCTTCAAAAGTATTTCTATTGGCCAAAAATGAAGTAGGATATAATTTCATATATACAAGCTTGTGCAACCTGTGCAATTGCAAAGCCAACAAACCGTAAGTTGGGTCTATACTTATAATTACCTATTCTTGATAAGCCATGACAGTCTATTTGAATGGATTTTATATCTGGGCTTCCAACTACCAGGCGGGGGAATGATTGTGTCTATGTTGTGGTAGATAGGTTTTCTAAAATGGCTATCATGGTAGCATGTAAAAAGATGATTTCTATAGAAGAGATTTCCAAGTTATTTTTTGAACATGTTTGGGTTCATTTTGGTTTGCCCAAAAGCATTATTCTAATAGGGATAGCAGGTTCATCAACAAATTTTGGTCAGCAATATGGGCTAAAATGAACAAAAAGTTGACAAAGTCCACAACATTCCATCCCCAAATAGATGGGAAGACAAAAGTTGTGAATCGAATGATCATTCATATCTTATTGATGTATCTTTCAAAAAATCCTCATACATGGGATGAAAGCTTACCCTACATGCAACATAGCTACAACCGTGCACTCCATAGTACTATAGGGCATAGTCCATTTGAGGTTTGTCTTGGGTATCAAGCATTGACACCTATGGATGTAGCACTGCCAGTTTTGCAATCTAATAGTCTATTAAATGCTGACAAGGAGATAGATAAAGAAGAAAAATTCATTGATAACATTAGACACCTACAGTAGCAAGTTCATGAGATTTTGGAGCAGAGTAATCATAAGTATAAGGAAAGGCATGATAAACATAGAACTCATCATCACTTTCAGATTGGTGACAAGGTATGGTTACATCTTCAGAAAGAGCACCTTCAAGGACCAAACAGGAAGCTTTGTCCTCTTCGTTATGGCCCATATACTATTGTGAAGCAAGTTGGTGAGAATGCTTTTGAACTTAATTTGCCATCCTTCTTGGGCCTGCATCCAGTTTTCAATGTGGAATTTTTGAGACCCTATTTTCCTCCTTTGTTGGACATTTCCCAAGCTACTAAACACATTCAAGATGAAAAATTATCTACTACTATTCCAGTCCAGTGTGACCATGTTACTGAAGTCATTTTAAAGACTTTGAGAAATCAAAACATTCCTCTTTATCTGGTGGTTCGAGCTGGTCAGCATCCTCATCAAGGAAAGTGGTTAACTAAGGAACAAATTGAAGCACAATTTCCTCATTTTTTTCAATAGATTAGTGCAATGGGGCCCATTGCCTCTCAAGGGGGAGGAATGATCAGGATGGAATTGGGAAATACTGAAATCTAATTGTTCAGTATTTTTGATGTCTCAGTAAACTACATTTTTGAAGGTCTTTGGGGCATTTCTGCAACCTTGGTTTCACCTTCTAGTTTTGGGTCTACAATTTTGTATTATCTTTCCAACGAAGTAAACAGTTCACAAATCAGACCTAGGACTAGAAAGTTATGCCTTCTCCAAGTAGGCCTAAATTTTAATATAGTTTTTTGAAATTTTTGGTAGTTTTAATAAGTTTATTTGTAATAAACATTATGATGACTCTTCATTTCATTTCCAAGGTATTATAGTGAACCTTGGGATCCATCATATTTGTATAAACTCTAATTTGAAATAGAAAGGATCACTTTTTGGTTTGTAATTCTGTTGTTAGTCTTTTGGCTTTTATATTGAAATTGACAATACCGCAGGTATCGCACCAGGTATTGTAATCTGATTCATAATTCAGATCACAAATTTATTGTGAAGGTGGCATCAATATCGATTGATAGCTACCCTTTCAATAATCTTTATCAACTAATTATTATTCAATGCATTATATGCATTTTGAAAATTGCTTCTATCCCATGGCATAGTCAATTCCCTAGTATGTGCATATGCACAAGGAAATTGAAACTTTGTGTGGTTTTGACCTTCAAGCACTTGTAAATTCAAGTCAAAAGTTATTTATTTGAACACGAATTTACTTTGGACATTTCCTCTTATGATGAAAGAAAAATGGAAATGGTGGATGAGTAAGACAGGGATGTGTGTTCACTAGGATGATTATAAAAACTAGGAAGCATCACATCCCAAATTCTATTTCTCTTTCATTGCATGAGGAAGGGGAGAGTACCCACTAGGCTTATGGGAATTGAAGTGTTGAATGAGCGTTTGAGTTTCTCCCTTTGCTAAGAGTGTAATGAATGATGAATATAATTTGGAATGAATAAATGAGGGAAGTAAGATAAGATAAGATCCAATGAAGATAAATTTGTAGATGTAGATATATAATAGTTTGATATGCAAATTCTAAGACTAGATTTGGAAAGTAACCACTTTTACCGACTTGCACACAAAGTTTTAGTCCAAAATGCTCGCTAGGGGCAACTTGGAGTGTAGGGGGAAACTAGACTCACCCTTGATGCTGGGAGGTTCCCTTGATTAGCCAAAAGGAGATGAAGAAGGCAAAGATCTATAATAGATTGTTAGATATTCCAAAATTTGAAACTCCGTCCCCTGCCACTCGCACACAAAAAATGAGGAAAACATTGGGAGAAAGGGGTTTGCCTTAGTTGAACACGTATATAAGAATCAATCTTGAAATTGAATTAAAATTTCATAAAGGAAAAGCGTGTTGTGAGTACCAGAGACTTGACAAGATGTTATACCTTCACAAGTGCCAAATTACTCATGAGGATGCTTAGCAGTTGTACCTTGGATCTAGGATAGGAAGAACATGGATGCCTTCACACATGCTAGGATCTAGACATTACTCCATATTTTTCATTCTTGATGCTTTAATGAAGTTGTTTGCTCCTTGAATTATTGAGTGCTTAAATTTCAATATCTAGGATTGGATTTGAATTCACGTGATAGATTAACGATGCCTCTCAAAATTAGAGAGGTAGCCTTGTACTTATACCTCTCCTAGCCATTTTGCTCAAAGCTCAAAGGAGGCCGATAAGGATTTGAAATCTCGTCCAAAATCAAAAGAGAAATCTCCAATTCAAATCTGGGGCAAATCTACCATGTAAGGAGTGTCACCCAATGTAGGGGGTGGAATGGGCCACCCTATATGCTCCGGGGTGCCCTTTTTGTGGTAATTAGGCTCAAATTTAAATTGGGAGTCCACATGGACATGGGGATATAAAAAATGTGCATGAAATCAAGATATGATCAAGCATAATGGGCATGGATGCCTTGGACACTAAAATAGGGCCTATATAAGGACCAAAATTGCAAGTGCTTACAATTTAGGATGCTACATTTATCTCCCACTTTAGAAGGAGTATGAAACTGCTCCATACATTAATGTTGATTAGAGATCCCATCAAGGTAAAAGAGACCAGGAAAACATGAAGCCCCCAAGTGACTTAGGTCCTTCTCAATTTAGAACCAAGATAAACACAACATCAACAAAAGAAGAGAGAGAGATCAAAGATCCCATCAAGGTAAAAGAGACAAGGAAAACACCAAGCCCCCAAGAGACTTAGGTCCTTATCAATTTAAAACCAAGATGAACACAACATTCAGAGAGAGAGAGAGAGAGAGAGAGAGAGAGAGAGTAGTCTCCTAAGGTAAAAATTACTGAGTCATGTAAAGAAAAAGAGAGGAGAAAAAGATAGAGTTGATAGTCTTGCAACTTGCATTATTCTAGTCAACCCATCAAAAGGATAACCGAGAAAACATTGTTTGCAAGGAAATCCACTAGAAAAAGGAGGATCAAACCTCAGAAAAGAATTATTTCCAAAGAAGTTCATAAAGGAGGATTAGGCCTAAGGAAAGCATTGTCTCCAAAGTTTTCAAAGGAGGATTAGGCCTAAAGAAAGCATTGTCTCTGTAAGAATCGCTAAAAGGAGATTACCAAGAAAAAGACAAGTTTTTCCAAGTAATCTGCATAATTGATCAATATGGTTCATGCATAATGTATAAAAAAGAGTGGAGTGTATGCCCCCACATTAAAGCAATTTTGTACCTTAACAGGAGAAATAACTTTAACATAGGATACACCCAAAAGACAAGCACATTTCCACTGACTTGCCCCTAGACAAGGACAAATAAAAGGCATAGGAAATGAATCACATGACAAAAATAACACAAAGGGATCTACTATCTCTAGGGTTAGTATGCATATGTGATAACCCATGAATATCAAGAACAAATGTAATGAATCAACCTCATCCCCAAAAGGTAGTAGAACAATGAGCACAATAGAAGAAGAGAAAATAAGATACAAGAATGATTTTTTTTTGGGTCAACACTGTGGAGACCAAAAAGGAAGATGGCTACTGCCGCTTTGTATCATCCCCAAACAGACAACACAAAGATACATTTACAAAAATAACACATGCATGACATAACATGTATACAACATATAGAACAATTGAGATACAAATAGAGAAATGTCATGATAGGTTCAATCATTTTATCACCTTGCACCAACAGAATAATAAAGGCTGTTTAAAGAAATCTACACAAAATATATAAGAAGCATCACATCACGGGGGAAGAAAATTATGAACAAACAATCACATAAAATAGTCCATTGCATAAGAGGAGCTATTAAAGCATATCATTCGTCCCCATCTTGGTTATCATTTCTTAGGGAAGGAGAACAATATGCGAGAGGCACTACGTCAAGCACAACAAAAAGCGCTACTGTGAGTTCCAAACAAGGACCATGAACTAATGATGAATAACTTTGTCACAAAGAGCTAGGGATAATATTTCAAAAAATCTTGTAGATAATTCATGATTTATTTTTATAACCTCATACATGTCATCGTAATTGTTAGGATCAAAATTATTTGCATCATTAACATTTGTTTCATCATCTAAATTAATAACAATAGGATGTTTAATATGAAAAGAACAATCATCATGTTTAAATAATTTTATTTTATTTAGATTAATTTCCTTTCGTGGGATATGCATAGGTTGGTCAAAGGGAACTAAACCATTATAAGGTGTCTTAGGGGAGGAAATGTTTTAGGAAGCTAGCTCCCAAGCTCTAGCATGATGTCTATGGTGGCGGTCAATGATAAATTGCTTCATTTGATTTTTTGTTATATTTGAGAAAGCTTGAGATCAATCAACTTCAGTTGCTTTCTTCTTTAGGAGGAATGGAAGAAACTTCACTAGTTTGAGAGATAGAGGATGCAAAATGCTTATAGGATATAGGAGGAACAAATGTATATGTCAAAGGAATATGTGGTGTGGGAAGGAGCCTGGGTCTAGGACAAGGAGATGGGACATCCTTAGGAATTATCAATTCAAAAATATTTTGGCTATGAAATTTTGGTAGGAAAAGACATGATGATCTTGGAAAGGTTGTAATGGTTGACACATGGTAGGCCAAAAGAAGTCAAGTTCAAAGTTTCCATGAATCGCTAAAGACTGATAGAGTCTATGGTTGATTGTGATGATTTCTCCATTATGGAGAAATTTCAAACACTTATGGATAGGAGAGACACTATCTTTCATGAAAGTGAGCCAAGGATGGTCAATTTTTTTTGGAATTGATCAGAAGTTGGGATGACAACAAAGGTGACATTTAAGTGTTTCTTACCAACTTCAATGAGAAAAGTGATGGAACTATAGGTAGGACAAATAAAATCATTAAAAGTCTTAATCATCAAATCTGATTTTTCATAAGAGTCTTGATTAAATTGTCTTGTGTAAAGATGTTCCTCAGTTAAAACATTCATTGTGGAAGTAGGGTCAATAAACACTTCTCAAGAGAACTTATCATTAATCTTCATAAAAATATAAAGAGGACTATCATGTACCTTAATAGTGGGTTTAGGTTTTGATTGATCAATGAGATTAACACCATTATTGGCTATACTACACATATTATCAAGATTCATTGTGATCAGTTCATGGGGCATAATAATAGTGGTTGAAGAAGACAATGTGGTAGGTTGAATGGTATTAGTAGAATGGGAAGGCAAAGGATTGGTATAGATTTGCAAGTTTTGGTTGGGGGTACAACAAATTTATTTATTTTATCATTCACACCCTCTATAGTGATGATATTTTTATCTATGAGGTCTTGGATAATAGTCTTCAAATAGAAACACCTCTCAGTTTTAGGAGTAGGGTAACAATGATATTGGAAAAAGGCTTCGGAACCATGTGAAGTGGGAAATGGTTTGAAAGGGTCAATTGGTTTGATGGGAGGAAGTTTTAAAATATTAGCATTAGTCAAATTCAACATAACATTATGCAAAGATTTAGAAAGAGATGTAAAAGTATGAGATGGTTTAAATACAAATGACAAAGGAGCCACACTTGATGCAACTCCTACTTATGCATCAACATTGTTTGAATAATTTTTGATCTTGACGGAACCATTTTTGGGTTTTTGGAAATTTTGGGTAGATTTCTGAGAGACATCACTCTTATCAACTAGTCATTGGAGTGGATTATTCCCATTGGCTCAGCCAACTTTTATAATTATGAAGCACTACACAAGATTGGGTAAAAGAAGTAAGAAGAGAAAGCAATATCTTATCTCTAATGTCTTTTTGCAAATTAGAAATGAAAATATGTTAAAAATCCATATCAGGCACAATATAAGAAACTTGAGCATGCAAATGTTTAAATCTACCAATAAAATTAGTCACTTTTTCCTTAACACCTTGTCTACAATAAATCAAATTAGTTAAAAAAATTTGAGGCCTAATATTATTTTGAAACTTTTGAATGAAAGACAACAAGTCATTGAAATGAGTCAATAGAATAAGGAGGCAAAGAACAAAACCATCGTAAGGCCTTATCTCTAAATGTCCTAGTAAATAATTTAGCCACAAGCCTATGATCATTAGAAAAGTCACTACACTATGAGTCAAGGGATCACCTTTTTCATTATATGTCTCCAAGTGACGCGTTTCCATGTATTGAGAGTTAATGGTGCGAATGATATCTTGGGACAAAGGCCAAGCAATGTTACTAGTAAGGATATTTAATTTAGATTTTTTTATGGAAGCAAGTTGTTTTAAGGATGAAACACTTTGGGCAAGGTTATTAATCATGGCTTCAGTGGTATTATCATCCTCATCATGAGAATTATGAGAAGAGAGATTCTCAAAAATCATAGGTATGTCATGAGTAAGCATAGATTTATCATATATATTCCTATGGAATACATTAGAGGACTCAAGATCAACACCCTTAAAGGAACCCATAAATCTATAACTTCTTCTCACAAGTCTGTTATACATAGGACTCAAAGGTTATGAAACTCATACATAGATCAAGGAAAGAAAGAGATGTCTAAACAATGCAAACTAGTAACCAATTGATTAGTTAAACATATGAAGTAAATATAAATCATATATGAAATAGAAAGATAATGATAATGTAAAACAACATCTAATGTATCATAATGATTGCACATACAAGTTAATGAAATATACAAAGTAAACTCTAATCATTAAAAATGTAATGCAAATTTGCTCTAGACACCAAATTAGAATGTAAATGCAAGGATGTCAAGTTCACCAAAATGTGATGAAATAAAAATGGAAATGGTAGATGAATAGGATAGGGATGAGTGTTCACTAGGATGGTCAAACAAACTAGGAAGCATCACATGCCAAATTCCATCTCTCTTTCATTATATTAGGAAGAGAAAAGTACATGCCATGCTTAAGGGAAATCAAATGCTGAATGGGTGTATGAGTATCTCCCTTTGCTAAGAGTGTAATAAACAATGAATACAAATTGGAATGAATAAATGGGGGAATTAGGATAAGATAAGATGCAATGAAGATAAATATGTAGATGTAGACAAATAGAAGACTGATATACAAATTTTGTGACTAGATCTAGAGAGAAAACACTTTCACTAACCTGCACATAAATTTTTATCCTAAAATGCATGTCTGGGGCAACTTGGAGTATAGGGGACAATTGGAATAGCCCCTGATGCTGGGAGGTGACCTTGATTAGCCAAAAGGAGACAAATGTAGGCATATGTAGTAGACTATTAGATCTTCCTAAATCCAAATTGGAAACTCCATCACCTATCACCTACATATAGAAAATGAGAAAAATATTGGGAAAAATGGGTTTGTCTCTGTCAAAACTCTGTATAGGAATTAACCTTGAAATCAAATTGAAAGTGCATAAAGGAAAAGAATACTGTCAGTAGCAGTGATTCGATAAGATATATATTATACCTTCATAAGTGCTAAATTACTCATAAGGATGCTTGAAATTTGTCTTGATGTAGTATTGAGTTTTTATCTAGGATAAGAAGAACATGAATTCCTTTACACGTGCTAGGATCTAGACATTAATCCATGTCTTCCATTCTCGATGCTTGAATGAAGTTGATTTCTCTTTGAATGCTTTAGTGCTTGAATTGCAATGTCTCTGATTGGATATGAATTCATGTGATAGATTGATGATGCCTCTCAAAATGAGGGAGGTAGCCTTGTATTTATACCTCTCTTAGCCATTTCAGGGCTCAAATCTCAAAGGAGTCTGACAAGGATTTGAAATCACATCCAAAATAAAAAGAACAACCTCCAATTTAACTTTGGGGCCAATTTTTTGTGTAAGGGATGCCTCCAAAAGTAGGGGTAGATTGGTCCACCCCATACACTCTGGGGCACCCTCTACAAGGGAATGGGGTCTCAAATTTAAATTGGGAGTCCATATGGAAATGAGGATATAAAAAGTGTGCGCGAATCAAGGTATGATGAAGCATAATGGACATGAAAGCCTTGGACACTAAAATAGGGCTTGTCTAAGGACCAAAATTGTAATTGCTTATAATTTAGGATGCTACACCTCTATATATGTTTTTTTACTATTAGATTTTAATTAATGTGATGGATATATTAACAAAATTACAATGAAAATTGGAGCCCAAAAGAAGAAAGGAAGGTTTTTAAGAACACAAACCATTACAACTATGGTAGAGAAATATTAAATCTAAATAATTCAAGCTTAACACTTGCATAATAACTTATCAATATGATAAAAATAATTTGAATGGATAAAGCCCCAATCATTATATTAGATATGAGTGTTAGGATTGTCCAATATAGATAATTATTAGTTAATATATAGGCCATTGTATTAAGGAAAAGGATTAGGTTCTCCATGGTCAATAATTTGATCCCTTGAGGTGGGTAGAAGAGGAAGAGCATGATAAATTTTTTAGGGGGATTAGGATGAAACGATTTAAAAAACTCAAGCTTCATTGTATTGAGCTTGGATAAATTGAGGATTAAATTTTAGATTACCTCTATGTTGAGTTTGGTACCTTTATGACATGCAAAGAAAAGGTGTTACTAACATGACTAGTTATTACTCTTCTTTTTTTGGTGGTGATTTTTGAACAAGTGTATAAATATTCATTCATTGGGTGCTCCCTAAACAAGTTGCATGGAGGTCAATGCTCACGTTCTTAGTCTAAAACTCAACTTGCATACATATCTAGATAGACAATCATTGAAAAAATATAAACCACTTTTAAGGAGGCAATATGTAGTTTGATAATTACATCTCAAATTTACTTCAACATTTGTGATTAAAATATGACTTGATAGCTAGAGATGCATCAATAGTGAAATACATCTTGAGGTACATAAGATCAAAGAAATTTAAACATTTAAAAAGATAATAATAATAATCTTTTGTTGATAGTATATTTTTACACAATACAAATTATTGTTAATTAAAGCATAACACATCACATCTACTGGTAATTTGTCCATTTTGTGGAATAAGAGTTAAGTCACCAAACAAATAAATATGTTCTAAATAACTTATTTATTGATTTTTTTCCACTTTGAATTGTTGTACCAAGTAAAAATTTATCTTGATATGGAAATACCATCTTTGTAATCTTTGCCCATCTATGATAATGGCAATAACTCCATGCCACAAACTCACCTCCTTACACCCAAATAAGGTAAACTCTTTATATCATAAGGACATGTGAAAGTGGCTATGTCATTATTACTTATGTTATTACTTTCAAGCCTTTAGAAAAAAACCCAATGCATTTATAAAGTTTACAATCTTTTGGATTGACATAAAGAACGATTGAGTTAGGCAACCAAATCTAGTTACAACCCCCAATTCTTTTTCCATAGTTTTGTCCTATCATTTTGACCCCATTGCCAGGGAAAGGTGTTAAAGGTCTAGAAATTTAATAACTTAGGATCAGTGTGCCAATGTTTTCACAATTGTCGACCTTTCCTAGGTGATTAACCCTTGTATGTACTATTGTAAATCATATATATGCATGAATTATAATAGACAGGAAAAACCAAAAACAAAGAAAAAATAAATAGGAAAGAAGTAGTTGAACTTGATTTAGAAAAGTGTGTCATAGAACCTTACCCTTGTTTAATCTCCTAGTATATCCATTCTAGTATTGTAGATTTTACAAGAGTCTTTTACCACTTTTACCTCAAAAGTTGCCAAATAATTGTGGAATCTTTCAAGTTATGTTGTGGTAACCTATTGGAAAATCACTTTCAATTGTTTGGAATCCTTAGGAATTTGAAGATATCATGTCTAAAAATGTTAGGGTCTATTTGAGTCACCATGGTAAAAGTGTCCTAGACCCTTTCGGTATATTTAAATCTTTCTCGGCTTCATCCTTTTCAAAAAAAAAGTTCATGTTAAAAGAGTCTTTCAATGTCTGCTTTGCCTTTGAGTTAATCACCTCAATGTTTCATGAACCCATCCTGTCAAAGTCGGCTCTTCTCGGCCAAGTGTTAGTAGTTTTTGATTCTTCATGAACCACTTTGAACCTCTTCGAACCTTGGTTCGAAGTAGTTCAAAGTAGTTCAATCAAAGATTTTTGTCTAATGTCGGTGATTGCAGGTGGGACCTGTGCTATGTCATGCCGCAATAGTGAACCACTTCGAACCTTGGTTCAAAGTATTTCAAAGAAGTTCAAAGGAAGATTCAATAGAATCAAAGATTGGTGTGATAGATGAGGTGACAGTTGACGTAACACATCAGGGCAGTAATTATCAGAATGATGGTATGATCAGTTTTGAAGGGATGGTAGCCACAGGGGAATTCTGAGTTGACAATATGAGTTAAGGCGGATGTTATTTCAACGCGAGTGAAGTAGTGACATTAAATTGGAAAGTAATGATGAATTAATTTTTATTATATGTCATCTTCATGTTCACTTACATTCATGCTCAAAATACCATTATCTTCTGTTAGAACCATGTTTACTCTCTGTGTATAATGTATCATGTCTGAAACTTTATATGATCTCATTTTAACTAAAACCATAGTGACAAGTACAAATAGTTATCACCTCCAATGAGAATGTTACTCATGGGGTTCGAGCACGGGCTCGTGACTCCCATGAGAAAAACTTGTGAAATAGAGCCCAACCATTGGATATACCTACTTCTTCTTCTTTTTTATTTGCACAACTACATTACATATATGCATACTGGTTTTGGATTTCATACTCTTTTTTCAAACTTAAATAACAACATTAATAGTAGTATTTCAATATTTGACAATTTTGTAATCATTGTTATATGATATGCAAAACATGGCTGCTGTTTATCTTCCATTTTTCATAAAAGACTACATTCAAACTTAAATAACATCACGGTCATTACTATTTATGTACTTTGGAAACATTAGAAAATAACCTTGTTTGATTAAACATGCATATTGCCTTTTACTTTCTCATGTATAGGCTTTTGACAGTAACATAGCAACACTCATCCCATATAGAACAGTGATACCATTTCTTCTTGAAATCTTCTTGAATGTTTAACAATATTTAGAATAACACTTCTATGGCATATGCACTTGGTAATATCAAAATGATATTGTTATTTTCTTTTCATCTTGAATGAAAACACTGTTATGTAAACATGAACAAAAAAATTTGGATGCACTATAGGCTGATTGCAACATTGTTAACTATAAGTATGCATTTCCTCAATTGAATCCAATTCAATTGATTCTTCTGTATCTGCATACTTCTTTGAAACAACATTAGTGTTATTTTAATGTAAATGCACTATTTTTTCTGTTTCCCCCTCATTCAAACAAACTAGCCTTTAAAACAACATTATGATGCCCCATTGGTTAATGATAATAGTGTTTGAACTATGTATGTGATTTTCTCAATTTGATATAATGCAATTAGATTTTATATATATGCATATGTCTGACATTTTGTAACAACATTAATATTTCCTTACTATTAAATATGCACTGTATTTTCCTTGACTCATCTTTATGCACTATCATTTAATATGATTCATATATGCACATTTATTTGATAATGTTGACGCACTCATTATATATGCATATGCATAGCTGAAACCTTGATAATATTGTTACTATTTCTTTTCTATTCCATATGCACTGTTACTTTGACATTGATGCACCTCTGTGTTTGTATATGAAAAACTAAAATGTTGTTTAAACATTAGCATAATATTTCATATTCATGATTTTTTTGACAACCATACATGAAATATTTGGTTAGAATATCACTTTTGTGGATGCGTAACAACAATCATCCTGACAACATTACTTTTAACCTTCATTATGCAATAATGGAATACAGTGTTACCTTCTTATTTGATTGTAATCGATCCCCTTCCTTGCAGCACTCTATCCTTTGCATTAGATCACAACACTATATTTAAAATCATCCACCTTTTATTTCACATGCATGTTCCAACAGATAAGTTACCCCACATCTTTGTATCAACCTTTAGGAACCACATCTCCTTCTGCATCTTCTCATTCCTGAACTTTTGAACTTTTATCTTTCTTGTATTGCATGTAATGAGGTTTGAGCACAGGCTTGTGACACTTCACTGCATTTCTCTTTATCATTTCCAACTGGTGAATTCATAGATCATGTTTATTTCTTCATTTGAATATACTTTTCTTGTCTTGCTTGCACATACCACCAAATCAACATGTCAGATTAGTGAACAAAATTAACCAATCAATATTTGTGTGTGAGTTCCACGTGAAATGACATTCATTCATGAATGTTGGTTGGATGGTTGTGTTCATTAACCTAATATGTTTGATGTTCTGAAAAAGGTTTCTCAGCTATAGGAACTAAGTCCCTTTAATTCAGACTTCTGGATCCACAAATAGCAACTTTTGAACAATGCAGAATGATAAATATAAATAGTAAAAGGTTTCATAGATCTATGTCCCTTTGATACTTTTATTCAGTTGATGTAGATGCATACTTTTCTGTTGTATTGATGTTACTGGTATATTTATAGTCCTGAAATTTTGATTATAGCATGCTGTTTTAGGTATCTATTCTTTGCTTAGATCCAATTTGGATCTAACTACTTTATCTCTCCATGATGCAGGACAAAACCAAAAGAAGACTTAGAATGGATGACAAACAGAGACAAGGCTAATGATAAGAAGACTTAGATAATGAAATCAATAAGCTCCAACATGCAGAAGACCTCTTAAAGGCAATGCATAGACCCCTAAACCCTACATGATTCTATCTCACTTTCAGAACTAGATATCTTCTTTAAGTTCTCAATATGAAATATGTAACCTTGAATAAACATTTGCCTAATACATTAAGTTTGAATGCACCATGTAATGATCACTTATGAATTTGAAAATTTGAGCATGATCAATACTTAGAGTACAATAATTTGGTAATATGAATGCATTCCAATGTATTTCATCTTCATAAGCTGAATATAAATATTAGAGGTGTACCTTTATGCAATCTTTTAATGTTTACAATTGTCATACTGCATGTGTACTTTGTCTTTTGAATTCAATCAATTCTGCAACTTAGAACAACAACTATTCAATCCATAATTCAATGTAAAAGTAATGTCAACTTACCAATTTAGTATGCAAACTAAATTGGTAACATTTTCTGGCGACCTTACAGGGGTGTTTTCTTGCTGAACAAAATTAGACCAGCTACCTTTTTCCTATCCATTGGGCATAGAGTCGTCAACTTTAGGAACAACTGAACCTTCTCAAACTAAACACAGACCGCAAACTGAAAATTGAAATTGAAACTTGTGCTTGACCAACACTTGGAGATAGTAAAATATTACTGA
Organism: Thuja plicata; assembly: GCA_018584345.1. Classification (NCBI taxonomy): domain Eukaryota; kingdom Viridiplantae; phylum Streptophyta; class Pinopsida; order Cupressales; family Cupressaceae; genus Thuja; species Thuja plicata. The sequence continues at coordinate 1,374,399 of MU224354.1, read as the reverse complement.
AAAATTCTAATCTACCCTAAGATAATAAATCATCAAAGCCTCAGATACACCCATTAATCGACTGATTGAAATATCTCCCTTTTCTCACTAACAACGGATGAGATGCATGCATATATGCAACTGAAAATATATGCAATATAACTTGAAAGATCTGAAACTTCTATAGCATGTCTTGAAAATTATAGAATAGATCAAATACCTCTTGGATTTGATTAACATCAATGCAAATATGAGGTATATAAACATGCTGGAACTATTGCTCTATAACTGGAATATTAGGAACATGCCCCATTCTGGAAAGATTCTTGATTGGGAAGCCTCTTGTAATAATAGATTCTGATTTTCTGCTGCCGATTTCTATGATTTCAACTATCTTTTCAACTATGATATCAATTGGATTAGAAACTCCAATCTCTAGAGGATTAAGAAGGTGGATAACTGCATGGTCATACTCTTTGTTTGGAGAATTTGGCTCAATCTCATATCTTTGCATGTTGTTTTTGCTGATATGTTCTTCAATCAACACTCTGTCAACTTCATATTTAGGTATGTGCTAAGATGCAACAACCACCACATGTTCAATGACTTGTTGAACTTGACTCTCTCTATGAGGAGGTGAATGATGAAATTCCATAAATACTTCAAGACTATCCCAAAAATCAGCCTCATCATCATGACTTTCATCTTTGCATAGGATAGAACTGATATTTACCTTATCGTTATCATGCATGCTCAAAACATCAAAACCTTGAACTTCTGTTTGTTGTCCTATAACTGATGAGGATATGATATGATTTTCACCTTCTTCCTTTTTAAAAAAACTTGGAAGTTCATCAAATAAGTCAGAAGAAACTTGAAAATTACCAACCTCTTTATTATTAAGAGCCTGTATCTCTATACATGTTGCCTCCTGTACCTTCGATAGAAGATCTTCATATTGTTGTTGATCACAACTTACCAAATCTGTTAGCTCACATACAATTTCCTCATTGAAAAAACATGAAATTTATTCAAACAAATTAGATGAGTCTTCTTGAGTGAGTTCTTCATAAGGCTACAATTGCTCTCTAATAGGCCCTTGTGCTAGAAGGATATCACTAAAACTTGCGAATGAAAGCTTTATAGGCTCTTCATTTACAGGATCTTGGAACATGGGAGTACTCCAACTTGGAATTTCACATTCAAGAGATTTAGGAGACTCACTTTCCCCAAAATGCATGAAGCTTGGAATTTTGCACTCATAAGCCTTTTGTTCAACAACTTGTAATCTTAGCTCTGCCCCCTCAACAATAATTTAAAGATCAAGATCATCTTCAAATTGCTTCTTTCACTACTTATATAGTTGATCTGCATGATATGCATGATAATCTAACTGCTCCTATTTGAGCTTTTGTGCCCATAATGCTTCCCTTTGAAGAGAATCTTCATGAGCCTGTGCAGGAACATATTGATTGGGGGCATACTGAATATATCAACAACCTGCTATGATATGGTAACTTGGACTAAAAATAGGCTTTGGATGATTTTCATATGGTAGATGATTATCCAATTGAGCATTATTTTCATGGTAAGGTGGTGAGTATTCTTTCTACCCACAATAATATGACATTTCTTATTCATGTAATAAGATGGAAATCTGAATATAAAAAATGATTTAAAAAATACCAGCACTTGATCTCTTGAAACCAGTAGATCTTTCATACAGAGTTTCCAAGTGTGTGTTTGAATCCTTCCTCCAAAGGCTGAAATACCATTGTTCACACCAAAATAGAAATAATAATGAAGCTCAACCAAACTATGCAACAGTTTGGGTCCCACCGGGCGTGCCAAAAAACTGTTGTCAATCAGGATTGCGCCTATAGCTTGATGTGAAATCTAGCTATCCTGTTGAAACATGGAAACGTTCCCTTTGATGGGAGAGAGTCCCCGGATTCTAGGCTGGTTCCTATTTGATTTGGAATATCACCTAAGAATGATTTTTATGGTTTTGGGAAAAGGGAAAGAGAATAACTGAAACCGAATAAACTAAATAAGAGGGTGATAAACCAAATGGAATCAGATTTGTTAGAATTATAAACCAACACCTATAGGACATGCATTACTAAGATCTACAATGACATTCACTTTACAACACATAGGATGACCTAGAATTCACTATTAGGGTTTGTGCCACTAATGGTAACAATTCTGCCAACAAACATGTAATTTCTACAAAAGGTTTACTCTTTATAACTTTGAATAGGAATAAGAATTAATTCACTAATCTATGCCAAAAGACACAATACACATGTATGCAAAAAAGTTGCAAGGAATAATACAAAACTTAAAAAAATGTATGAATAATGGGGCAAGCTCTATTATCTTAAAAATCTGAAAAAATAGTTACATGAGAAAGTACAAAGAAAAATGACAAGGAATGTGTGCATTCACTTGATCATAATTTGTCTGAATCATGAACTGATGGCTACAAAATATAAGGAAAATATGTAAAGGAACAAAATTCTCACTAATACCTTCACCAACCCTCTCCAACAATATAAAAATCAAGCCCCTAATGTTGGCATTTAAAAATCTATGTCTGAATAAATAACCAACATATAAAACTATAAACCCAAAAACTCTGAACCCTAACCCATGCCAAACACCTATACCATAGCATATAGCTAACCATGTTTAAGGTTGACATGACCAATACAATGCAAAAAATATCTCCCTCCTTGTCGTGGCACTTGGAGAGCTTGTCGTGGCACTGCAGTTAGCAAGGCATTAACTCCTTCTATACTCGATGGACCTCAAATTCCATCAAACTTGGCATAGGCATTGTTTTTAGCTATTTTACTTTGTAAATCTCCTATTTAGGAGAGATGTTAGGGTTTTTTGAAATCCCTAGTTGTTTGTGCTTCCATGCTGTGATTCTGGCCTTGTTTCTTGGCTTCCTCTGTGCTTCTGCGGGATAGAATATCTATCTGGAGTTCTTATCTTGTGATCTAAGAGTTAAGTGGAGTTATTTTGAAGCTTTTCCTCTGTGGTTTTGAGCTTAAAATCAGCTGCATACTGTTTCTCTACATTTATATTTTTGTATATGGTGTTACCTACTGTTATAGTATGAACTTGGGCTCTACTAAGAGTTGGAGTGCCTGCTCACTATTTATGCATGGGATGGAATGAGGTTTGACTCTTTGTGATGTATGCTCAAACTAGAGCTTCTGTTTGAAGAGCTTGGGCTATCCTTCTTAGTGCTGGAGTCAACTGTTTGTAAACAAACCCTCTAACTGCTCTTTACATGCCATAATATATGGCATTTTGCATGTAGATCTTCATTTCTTCTTTCAGTTTAAACTCGAACTGCATACATGCTTGGCTTGTAACTTTGGAGTTTGATGCCATGCAACATGGCGCTGTCCATGCATCTTTGTTCAAACTCGAGCTTCAAAACTACCACTTCTCTGTATATGAATTTAGAGATAAGTTAATCTTCTCTTCTCTTTACATTTTTAGTTGAATATATCATTGTATTTCATGATTTTTCACACTTGAGCTCACTCCAGTTGCTACTTTCAATGATGTGTTGCCTTGATTTTCTGGGTTATTCATTGTTTATGCTGTTATCTCCACCATGCATGCTATCATCTTTCCTTCAGTTGAACTTGACAGCTGTAACCAGGAATGTTGATGAATCTACAATTAATAATGAATCCATGCATGAGTTACCTGCTGTGATTTTTGAAGGTTGAATTTTGAGATGAATTTGGGCTTCTTTATCGGCTCCACCGCAGCTTCAAATGAACTTTCCACCATGTCTGAAGGTTATTTAAAATATGTAGAGACTGTGCTTATTATTGTTGAACTAGAAACATACGATTATGCATGATGTTGATACTGTACTTGCTATATGTCTGTATTTTTGTTATATGATATCATCATGTTCACTTACATTCATGCTCGAAACACCATTATCTTCTGTCAGAACCATGTTTACTCTCTGTGCATAATGTATCATGTTTGAAACTTTATATGATCTCATTTTAACTAAAACCATAGTGACAAGTACAAATAGTTATCACCTCCAATGAGAATGTTACTCATGGGGTTCAAGCACGGGCTCATGACTCCCATGAGAAACACTTGTGAAACAGAGCCCGACTATTGGATATACATACTTCTTTTTTTTAAAATTTGCACAGCTACATTACATATATGCATACTGGTTTTGGATTTCATAATATTTTTTCAAACATGAATAACAACATTAATAGTAGTATTTCAATATTTGACAATTTTGTAACCACTGTTATATGATATACAAAACATGACTACTGTTTATCCTCCATTTTTCAAAAAACACTGCATTCAAACTTAAATAACAACACGATCATTACTATTTATGTACTCTGGTAGCATTATAAAATAACCTTGTTTGATTAAACATGCATATTTCCTTGTAATTTCTCATGTATAGGCTTTTTACAATAATATAGCAACACTCATCCTATATAGAACACTGATATTATTTTTTCTTGAACTCTTCTTGAATGTTTAACATTATTTAGAGTAACACTTCTATGCCCTATGCACTTGTTAATAACAAAATGATATTATTATTTTATTTTCATATTGAATGAAAAAAATGTTATGTAAACATGAACAACAACATTTGGATGCACTATAGAATAATGGTAAATTTTTTAAATATAAGTATGCATTTCCTCAATTGAATCCAATTCAATTGACTCTTCTATATCTACAAACTTATTTGCAACAATATTAGTGTTCATTTATTGTAAATACACTATTTTTTCTGTTTCCCCCTCATTCAAACAAACTAGCCTTTACAATAGCATTATGATGCTCCATTGGTTAATGATAACAGTGTTTGAACTATGTATGTGCTTTTCTCAATTTGATATAATGCAATTAGATTTTATATATATGCATATGTCTAACACTTTGTAACAACGTCAATATTTCCTTACTATTAGATATGCACTATATTTTCCTTGACTCATCTTCATGCACTATAATTTAATTTGATTCATATATGCACATTTATTTGATAATGTTGATGCACTCATTTTATATGCATAGCTGAAACCTTGATAACAGTGTTACTGTTTCTTTTATGTTCCATATGCACTGTTACTTGGACATTGATGCACCTCTGTGTTTGTATATGCAAAACTGAAATGTTGTTTAAACATTAGCATAATATTTCATATGCATGATCCATTTGACAACCATACATGACATATTTGGTTAGAATATCACTTTTGTGGATGCATAATAGCAATCATCCTGACAACATTACTTTTAACCTTCATTATGCAATAATGAAATATAATGTTACCTTCTTATTTGATTGTAATCAATCCTCTTCCTTGCAGCACTCTGACCTTTGCATTAGATCATATCACTGTATTTAAAATAATCCATGTTTTATTTCACATGCATGTTCCAACATATAAGTTACTCTGCATCTTTGTATCAACCTTTAGGAACCACATCTCCTTCTTCTACATCTTCTCATTCCTGAACTTTTAGCTTTCTTGTATTGCATGTAACGAGGTTGGAGCACGGGCTCGTGACACTTTACTACATTTCTCTTTATCATTTGCAACTGGTGAATTCATAGATCATGTTGTTAGAGTATTATTACTTTATGCTTATTAATTAAATCATATCGATTTAATTATATAAGTTTATATTACTCTAGTTACTTAAGCTTCACTTAGGTACATTATTAATTAATTATTAATTAATAAT
>MU224354.1:1327111-1352511 GCA_018584345.1 Thuja plicata | reverse complement strand
GGAGCTCACTGATATAGATGTGGAGGCTCTTGATGAGTAGAGTGCTGAGACTAGTTCCTTGGAGGAGAGTGGCAATAGTAGGAGCAACACTGGGGAGAGATCAGAGAGTGGGGATGTTTTTGTGGTGTTGAGATGGAGAGGAGGAGAGGGGCTAGGGGACCGGACTGAGGAGGGTGATATGGATGTAGTGATGGGAGGTATGGATGATGACCCCTCTGAGGTTGAGAGACTCTCCCAACAGGTGCAGGATTTGCAGGCCTGTCTTGCCTTATCCGATGCCCGTGCGACCATTTTGGAGTCTCATGTGATAGCTGCAGAGTCTAGAGAGCGACAGGCTCAGGCCGAGGTCCACTCCTTTATTGATAGTGTACAAGATGTTTCACATAGAGATATCTTGGATAGAGATTACAGATCCAGGTGAGAGGCTTAGTGGGAGATAGATTATTGGAGATGCCACTATGAGGGCGCAGTTCCTGCTACTGAGAGGGTTCCTAGTTATACAACGTCACAGAGATCTAGCAAGGCTCAGCGGTCACAGAGTAGCGGTGTCAGAGCTCCTAAGTCCTCCCATAGGATAGATTCTGATATGCCTCCCCCTTTTGCCCCTCCTGGCAAGGGTGGGGGTAGTTCTTGTTGATCATGCTCCTTGTACCATTTTTGTAGTGATGCATTGTATACACTGAGTAGTACCATTTTTTTTTGTATATGGATACACTGATATATATATATATATGATATACATGTTGATTACCTTATTTGTTTAGACTTCTGACCTTTCATTTGTACTCAGATATTTTTACTTACATGTGATGCAGCTATGTTCTGATATGATGTGCAATGGTTTACTTGCTACATGTATGTTATATATATTGATGTTTTTAGATGATGAGATGTATATGCAATATGTTTCTATAATGTAGACTCATATATGGATGATTTAATTTCCTATGATACTGACATGTCATGCAGGATGGTGTAAATGAGATGCATGTTTATATGAGATTCTTTATGGATGCATGTGATTTTTTGATTTATCATGTATGCAACTACCATGTTTTTTTTTTCTTTTTTTGATGCACTTAATGGAATGTATGCAATCTACTATGCATAAAATATCTGAGTAATGCATGTGTTAGTTAGAAAGAAGTTAGTTTGGATAGATGGGCTCTAAGATTGATCTATTAGAATGTAATGATGGAAAAGTTCTCTCTTTTTTTTTCTTTTTGTATTTTATGGATAGATATGATCAGGTAGAACGGATGAATGTCCCAAGTTGCTGCCCCTGTTTCCAATAATTATCATCAATGCATCTTTTTTTGTATTTTCTGATATTTCAGAAGAGCGTCAAATGATCCAGATCACATACCATTTGGATACCGCCATGACCTCTTGATAGTAGAAGGAGTAGAGAGATTGAATAGAAAGAGACCCATAGTGCACCCAAATATTGACCATCTAGATTCAACTATGTTCCCTATTTTGAAAATAAAGAGAGCCAAAAGCACCCAGATATTGACCATATGGATACCGCTTGTCCTCTAAATTAATCTAAAAACAAAGAAACCAAGATAGAACTCCTATGTACCCAGAGTCCATCTAGATAACATTATGAGCTCTTGATTTCTGAAAGGGAAAGCCAAGCAAACAAGATAGAACTCCTATGCTCCTAGAGTCCATCTGGATAGCATCATGAGATCTTGTTTGTAACATAAAGGGAAAGACCATAGAAACCAAGATAGAACTCCAAAGCATCTCAAAGTCCATCTGAATATTTCTGCGAGCTCTTTATTCTATAAACCAAACAAGCAAAATAAAAATAAAAGAGAAGGAATGTCCAATTCTTTCCCAGGTTTAAGCTCAGATCGTGGAACTGCATGGCTTCCAAATAAGTGACAGTGCCTACCGCATTTATCCTAAATCATCATGGCCTTGAAGTTGAAGTGAAAATTCAATAGACAAAAATCAAATAAAATAAGTCATGATCTATCATAGGTGCTCTCCTCACATGGTGGATCTTGGAGTAGCATAAGAACATAAACCCAAAATATAGATTGACATCTGACTGACTTGACTGACCTAGTCAACATTTTTTTGTGGTACCTCGATGCAGTTGGATTCTCTTGATTGGCTCAACTCTTTGGATAGGCTTGTTTGGATTGATTGCTTTGATCATGTTGGCAGCTGATTAAGCTATGTCAGATGGGCCAAATTCTTGTTTGCAAAGCTCATGTTGTGACAATTGATTGATAGATTTGATTGTTCTGATCATATTGGCAGCTGATCAAGCTATGTCAGATGTGCCCAATGCTTGTTTGCAAAGCTCATGATTGTGACAATTTTGATTGATAGATTTTGATTTGATCAATTTGGCAGCTGATCAAGCTGTGTCAAATGGTCCCAATACTGATTTGCAAAGCCAATGATTGTGACAATTGATTGACTGGGTGTGTTTGCCCCTTGATTTCTTGATAACCAAATTGGTTTTATTGCTTTGGGATCTTGCAATTCTTTTTTTTGAATGTTTTTGATGAAGATTGATTTTCTCTTATTTTTGATCTTTTTAGGATTTTTGATGAGTTTTATGAATTTTAGGATTTTTTAGAAATTTTGGATTTTTGGAATCACCCCCTAGTCTGGTGGACCAATAAGTAACCATGGGTAAGTTCTTGGTTATCATAGGGGATTGTGCTTCTGGATATAGCTTGGGCTAGTCAGTCTTTCCATTTGAAGTGTGCTCAAGCTTTTGGAGCTCATTGATGGTAAAGCTGGATTTGAACACTTGGCGCCTGTTTGCCAGGTTTTCACCAAGGTAACTACTCAATAGCACCTAATTACCAGGTTTTCACTGAGAGAGCGATGCTGTTTTCTCTTTACTTTTTTGTTTTTTTGCTTTTTTTTGTTGTCACCAAGGCACCTGATTGCCAGGTTTTCACCAAGGTAACTTTTGTATTTTTTTAATATTTTTTTGGTATTTTCTGGATATTTAGATAAATGCCTTAACCATAAAGACCTTTAAGGGTAGAACCTCTTTAGGTTCATGTTGTTGATGTAGCCAGGGAGCTGATATCCTTCGAGTGTTGCTAGTATGAATGCCCCACTCTGAGTAGAGCTGACAATAACAAATGGTCCTAGCCAGTTAGGCTCAAAATTTCTGGGTTTGACTCGCTTTGCTTGATTCTTCTAATTTTCCATGAGGATAAGGTCTCCTACCTCAAATTTTTGTGGCTTCACCTTCTTGTGGTAGTTCCTTCTAAGGTGATTCTGATAGCCTTGTAAGTGGTCGAAGGCATGCTGCCTTCTTTCATCTAGTAACTCTAGCTCACTGAGCCTTGCTACTCTATAGTCTTCGTCATAAACTAGGTTCTTCAATGATATCCTCAGGGATGGGATTTCCACTTTGAGGGGTAATACCACCTCTGTTGCATAGACTAGGGAGAAAGGAGTTTCTCCTGTTGGTGTTCTCACACTAGTTTTGTATGCCCATAATGTGGGACTAAGTTGTAAGTGCCAGTCTTGCCCTGATTCGTTTACTGTTTTCTTCAGAATTTTCAAGATTGTCTTATTTATAGCTTTGGCTCGTCCATTCCATTGAGGGTAGTAAAATGAGGAGAACCCTTGTTTGATGCAGAACTATTCACATAGGTCTTCAACATCCTTGTTCTGGAAAGGGGTACCATGATCCATCAGGGTTGTTTGGGGGATCCCGTATTGACAGATGATGTGATTAAACATGAACATTGCTATCTATTTTCCAGTGATGTAAGTGAGGGGAATTGATTCAACCCACTTTGTGAAGTACTCCATTGCTACTATGATGTACTTGTGTCCGTTTTCTGAAGAAGGTGTTATCTTACCCACTAGGTCAAATCCCCACATTGAAAATGGCAATGGTGATGTGATGGGATTTAATTCCTGGGCTGGTGCATGGATGAGGTCTCCATGAATTTGACATTGTTTACACCTTTGAACATGATTTTGTGCATCTATCTCTATTGTGGGCCAATAGTATCCCATGCGGATTATTTTCTTAGCTAAGCTGTTGCCACCTCCGTGGGTTCTACATATTCCTTCATGTATCTTGTACAAAGCTTTATGGGATTCCATGAAAGTGAGACATCATAGTAATGTTCCATCAAGACTTCATCTGTATAGAGTAGTTGAGAGGATGGTATACCTAGAGGCTTGGCGGATGAGGGATTTTCTCTAGTTCCTAGACAAGTTTGGGGGCAAGACATTGTTTTGGAGATAGCTATAGACATCTTGGTACCATGGGGATTCAAGACCAATAAGGACACACACTGACTCTATGATAGATGCTTGATGTGATGGCACCAAGAGTTTCTCCACTAGAAACTAGAATTTGGTATCATTACCTAGCATATCAATCAGTGATGCTATGGTAGCCATTTCATCTGCCACTTTGTTCTGCGCTCTTGGGACTTGCTCGAAGAGAATGTAGTGAAACTTGGTGTGCAGTTGTTCCATCTATGCTTTGTAAGGTATGAGCTTCTCATCTTTGGTCATGTAATCATTGTTAACTTGGCTAATGACCAACTGCAAATCACCAAAGACTATCAGGTTATTGATTCTCCATTGAATGGCTATCTTTAGACCGATGACCAACGCTTCATATTCTGCTATATTGTTGGTGCATTGGAAGTTAAGTCTGAAAGACTATGGAATTGTATCATGGTCTGGAGTGATAAGAACTATCCCTGTCCCCACTCCATTTTTTGTACACAATCCATCAAAATAAAGTTTCCATACTTTGATCACCGACTGTAGTGTCATGATAGATTCATCAGGAAATTTTGAAACAATAGGCTGGTGGTCTTGAATTGGTGCCTCTGCTAGTTGATCGGTGATCACTTGTCCTTTGATAGCTTTTCTATCTACATACTCAATGTCAAACTCTCTTAAGATCATTACCCACTTGGCCAGTCGTCTAGTAAGCACTGCTTTGCTCAGGAGGTACTTGAGAGGATCAATATGTGCAACCAATTTTGTTTGGTGACTCAACATGTAATGTATTAGCTTTTGGGAAGTGAAAACAACTGCTAGGCATGACTTCTCAATGGGTGTATAGTTTAGCTTGTATCCAACCAAAGTCCTGCTTAGATAGTAGACGACCCTCTCCTTTCCTGTATCATCATGTTGTGCCAAGAGGACACCTAATGCTGATTCAGTCGCTGAGATATATAGAAGCAATGGTCTACCTTGTACTCATGGTACTAGTATAGGAGACTTAAGAAGGTAGTCTTTGAATATCTGAAATTCCTATTCACATTGCTCTGTCCATATGAAATTTATGTCTTTATGCAATAGATGTTGGAATGGGTGGCACTTGTCTACTATTTGAGCTATGAAGTGTCTTATCGATTGAAGCCTTCCTTGTAACCCTCTTAGTTGTCTCAGGTTTGATGGTGGAGGCATCTCCAATATTTCTTTGACCTTTGCTGGATCCAATTCAATTCCTCTGTGTGATACTATGAACCCTAGTAATTTTCCCGCTATGACACCAAATGCACACTTTTTTGGATTTAGTCAGACTTTGCATTCCTCCATTCTATCAAAGATGGGTCCCAAAACCTGTAGATGCTCCTTTCGAAGTATGGACTTTGCTAGTATGTCATCCACATAATCTTCCATTGTCTTGTAGATGAGATCATGAAATATGGTTGTCATTGCCCTTTGATATGTTGCTCCCACATTCTTTAGACCAAATGGCATAACATTCCAACAATATGTTCCCCAAGGACATGTGAAAGCCATTTTGTGTTGGTCCTCTGATGCTATCCTTATTTGGTTGTAACTTGAGAAGCCATCCATAAGTGATAGCATTTCATGTCCTGCCGTTAGGTCCACTATCATATCTATGTTTGGTAAAGGAAATTCATCTTTTGGACATGCTATATTGAGATCCTAAAAGTCTGTGCAAATCTATATTTGTTCACTATGCTTTGTTACTGCTACTAGATTATATATCCAATCTGCATATGGTATAGGTCTGATAAATTTAGCATCCAGGAGCTTTTTCAGTTCTGCCTTGACTAATAATGCGACATGAGGATGCATCTTTCTTAGCTTCTATTTGACAAGTTTAGCATTCGGTAGTAATGGGAGATGGTGTAGCACCAACTCTGGATCTAATCTTGGCATATCTGAGTAAGACCATGAAAAATTGATCATTCTTGCCTTGAAGAAACTGATGAACTGTTCTCTCTCCTTAGGGTTGAGAGACTTCACCAAGTAGATGTTCTTTGGGTTCTTGTCATCCCCCAAGTTGATTTCCTCTATCTCTTTAGCTAACAATGCTTATTTCTCCTCTGTTAAGGGGAGAAATTCCTTCTTTCCATCTTCTAGCACCTCTATGAGGTTTTCACCAGAAGACACGTCTTCTTTTAGCTTTTTATTCTTTTGTTCTTTTTTCTTTTGTGGACTGGAAAGAGGAGCTTCCTCCCTGAAGTATGCTGCTCTGTCTAGGTTGATAGAGAATCCTGCCTTGTGATCTCCTAATGGAATTCCTTCCCTCAGTCCCATGAAATAAGCTATTGCCTCATCATTTTCAAAGATATCAAGATCAGGTGGTTCTTGTTGATCCCACTCTATAAGCTCAAGGTGTATGAGACAGACACTTTCACTACTGTTTGGCTTTGGTTGACTGAACGGGACTGCTGATATGGTGCCTACAAAATTGGACTATGATGAGGACACACCACTTGAGGTCTGATGAATGATATGTTTGTCTATACAGGGTTGTTCAGTAATGGTCAGTTGTTCAAATAGGTCTGCTAGATTTATGATAATGTTGACTCGAGGAGAAAAGTAAGGGATTGATGGTTCGAAATTGTGGAGGGATCTCCACTCATAGTCATGGGAGTCTATCTCAATGGACTGTTTGTCTGATGTCTCACTTCCTTGGTTATCATAGATTGCTATGTATAGGTTTATTTGGGATTGTGGGGTTCCCTCTTTGGTGGGCAACAACTATGCTAATATGTTTCTTATTAGGATATGGTTAGTGTTGTGCCCCTGGTGCATCTCTTCTACTTTCTCTTGATTGATTTGAACCTCTTGGATCACCAAACTAGTTCTTTATTGTCCATAGCCCAAACCTCTAGTGTTTCTTTGGGTTGGTGGGAGAGGAAATTCATATATGCCCTGTTGCCTTGCCCCTAGTCTAGTTGTACCATCATACCCAAATATTTGTATCATTGTGTAACTATTACCATAGTTTGCCAAAGGTAGTGGTGGTTAGATTGTCTCAGGGGAGTCTCTATATAACCAGGTATTGATGTCTTGCTCATAAGGATTCTCATCTGCTATGTCTCCCCATTGGACAAAGGTTGTTGGTGGACATCTAAATAGAGTTGGCTATGGAGTCTCTATTACAATAACAGGTTGTGGCATGCCATGAGTTCGTGGGATTTGAGGCATGTGCATGATGGTAAAGGCTTCTTCATATCTATATTCACCACATCCCTTGTCTGTGATGGATATCTTTCCTGATTTCTCTGTGACATCTTTAAGATTTGAATTGGAAGGGGAGGAGATACTTGCATCCTGGTTAATGACTGGTTCATGTATCCAAGGTCTCCCTAGTAACATGTTGTATCCCAACTCAAGGTCTAAGATTTGGAAGGGTGTGTTTTTGACCATAGGACCAATGCAAACATGTAGAATGATAATACCCCTAGAGGACCTTTCCTCTTCATCATAGGCTCTGATATTTATCCTCCTTGTGACATCAATGCTTGATTCAAAATAGCCTAGTTTCTTGATTAACTTTAGAGTACAAATGTTTAACCCAGCTCCACCATCAACAAGGGCCCTACAAACAACGCTTTTGTGGATCTAGACAAGTGTAGAGGATCATCATGCAGGGGTTTATGCAGTGGCACATCATGGTCTGTGAATGTGGCATGTTTTTTAGCTTCTATATGGTTGACCATCATGTGGAATCTTTTGAGTGTTATGTCCCTTGGGACAACTGCATTTTGAAGTGCCTGGTCAAGTACCAGTTTATGCCATGCAGATATGCGCAATAGGTCAAACATGGATATCTGGGTAGGTGTGTGCTTTAGTTGGTCCACTATGCTTGTTTGTGGATCTAAGTTTGCTATAGGATGGGCTGATGTAGTAGCTAAGGATGGTACTCATTGAAAATGGTGTGATCATTTGTGCCTTTAGCTTGAGTATTCATCACATCAATGATCCATGTGTCAATCAGATCTTGAATAGCATGTTTCAATCGATAGCAGTTGGCTGTTTTGTGCCCCTTGACCCGATGAAACTCATAGAAATCTTTGTCATTAAACCACCTCGGTTTGTTTTCATCTTGTTCAAAGTCTCTAATTTTTGGGAGAGTGATAGTGTTTGATTGTATCAACTTACGTAAAGCTGATTCTATCGGCTCTCCTAATGGCATGAAATCTCGTTGCTGGAACTGAAACCATGGTTTGCATTGATTCTATTGTTGACTGCTTGACAGAGTGGCTGCTTGTACAGGGTGAGGTTGGTTTTGAGTGTATGCTTGTTGAGAGGGCCCTGTGGGGTTTTGGTTTTCCACAGGTGTGCCTTGTAATGACACCTTAGGTTGCACATAGTTGACTATCTTGACATCAATGACACCATCGCTAGTGACATTTTTGTTCTTGTTCCACCATTTAGCCTTTTCCATTGCATTTTTATTTGTGTTTATTTGTGTAGGATCTGCAAGGATACCTCATTTGACCAAGTTCTGCTCACAACAAACTCCTCTTTCGAATGACATGTCTAGGATCAGATTGTCAACAAAAATGACTATCAAGTCCTATTCAGGCACATCATATGTTATACAGTTTTCCATGTTCCTCTATCTCTGTAGGAATTTCACAAAAGACTCTCCATCTTTCTGTTTAATGTTGCAAAGGTCCTTGATGCTAAAATTGCGCTCGATGTTATGATGGAAGTGAGCTATGAACTTTTCAGCTAATTCTCCCCAAGACTGGATGCCATGAGGTAGATGTGAGAACTATTCCATTGCTAGTCTGGCTAAACTTTGTGGGGACAGTCACATTAGATAAGTCTCATCATGAGTGACTTTGATGCAACTAGCAAAGAACTCTCGTATATGCTCAATAGGGTTGGTAATGCCCCTATACTTGTCAAATTTTGGCACTGAGAAGTGGTTTGGGAATGGAGACATTTGAAAAGAATGGTCAAAGGGGTATGGGTATAAATCCTCTGCGGTATAGGATTTAGTTTTCCCCTGATTTTGCATATCCATCATTTGGGTTTGAAGGGTTTTCATTTGTTGCATTAGCATGTCCGTTTGATATTACGGTTGATGCATGTGGACATTCTTTTGTGCCGTGGTGGGTATGAGGCTGCGCCTCTATCTCCCTTGAGTAGGAATATAAAATTTCATCCTGGGGACTTGATATTGATTCCCCATTGAGTGATTTGTAACTGTAGGGACATGAGTAGTCCATGGTGGGTTTTGAAGTGTTTGTTGTTGTGACTAAAACTGGGGTTGATATTGCTGGGGTAGGTAAGGCTGCTACTGAGGTTGGGGTTGAAATTGGGGTTGTTGTTGTAGAGGTTGGAACTAAGGAAACTGAAGTTGGGGTTTCTATTGCGGGGGTTGGTTTTGAGGCAACTGAAGCTGAGGTTGCTGTTGCGGAGGTTGGGGTTGAGGAAACTGAAGCTGGGGTTGCTATTGCGGAGGTTGGGGTTGAGGCAATTGAAGCTAGGGTTTCTATTGCGGAGGTTGGGGTTGAGGCAACTAAAGCTAGGGTTGCTGTTGTGGAGGTTGGATTGGTGTCAGCATGGGAAAAGATGTAGCCTTGGGCGGGCCTTGACTATAAGTCATTCTAGCAGAGATGGATCCCTGCGGGCATGATGTGTTGATCCCAAGACTAGTGTGAATTGATTGTAGTAGCGGCATAGTTTTAGAATAGTTGGTGTTTGGTGGGTTGGAAGGCATAGCATGAGATATTGATTGTGCTGGCCATGAGACCATAGGTGGAGGCATACTAGTGACCATAGGTGCACTTAGTTGCGAGCCTGTCATGCCTTGAGTAGATGATGTACTGGCTTGGGTCAGGTCATTGGTTTGATTGGATACAGTCTATGTTGATGTGGGTAAGGCCAATGGTGGAAATATCTGTGACACAACAGGTAGTATCTGGGGAAGCTGAGTAGTGTTTTGACCTACGAGAGGGTTTTCAGGCCATATAGTTGATACACTAAATTCAGCGGGAAGTTTAACTCCCTTCTTTATTAGCATGGCTAAGTAACATTCAGGGTTCCTCTCTATAATAGCATCAACTACTTTGGTAGAGGAGGCATCTTGTTCCACATCTTCAAGTTCTTCTTCGGTGATATCTTGGAAAAAGGCTACCCCATGGGGTTGTTCCATAAATAGAGCAGAACTAGTGTTCATGAAGGGATCGTTCTCTTGCTCTATTTCCCAAGTGGGGAAACAGTTGATATATGAATCATCAGGTTGAGCTCTAGCCTTAGACCTTGTGTAAGGTCCTCCATGAGGTGTTTGAGACATAGTGTGGTCCAGGTTTTGTAACTAAAACAAGTGATATAAAGAAAACAAAGAAGAGGATCCTTTCTAAGAAAAAGTCTGAGTTATGTTTTGGACAAAGGTAATTCTAAGGATAGATTTTGATATAACTTGATCTCAAAGTGGTAATGATAAAAGATAAGATTTGTCGACCTTTGTCTTGGAAAAAGTCAATTTGATAAAGATGATGATGTTTGATATGATGAGATCAAGATATATTGAGTCTGGGCTTTCGAACTAACAATGTTTTTGACAATAATCGTGCTTTACAGAGAAAGGGTAATCTTCAATGTTTTAGAGATTCAAACAATGTTCTTTGTGTTTCCCTGGGATAGACACTAGTTTTGGACACGAAATGAAGAATTATTTCAAGGTTTTTTTTTTTTTAGGTCAGAATAGGAATATAGTATATCTGGTCAAAATGTGGTACAATTTCATCGATTGCAGTAAAATGATTGGTCAATTGTGGTAGTTTATCATACAATGCTTCTGATTTGCAAGATAGTTGATGTTGACAACCCTAGACTTTAACAAATTTGACTCATTTTGACAGTTTGGATGTTTTATTTTGCATTTTCAGAAATTGATCAAAGGATGAAGCACAATAGACATTGTGTTTTGAGAAATGAAGACTAAAATTATGTATGTTCTAAAATTTTTTCAAGTTGCAAGGTTATCACGAGGTCTCAATAATGAACAGTCAGATTAATCTAGGTCAATGGCTTCAGAATACAATGTTATAGGCCCAATGCTTGAATGTCCGTTAGCTCACACAATAATTGTCACGCTACTAGGACATGAAGGTCCATGACGTTGGTGCCCGTGTTTTTTTCATTTCCGAGTATTGTTGCCATGGAGTGAAGATCTCTTTCACTACACAAATACCGTGGGAAACATATGTTTGGAATCTTGGGGGGAAATTCTGCAACCCCTTGCACTATAATAAGGTATCTATTCGGAGGTAAAATGGGTTGGCCTCTATTTAACAAGGTTGTAGTAAGGGTCTGTGGTGTCTCTCCAATTGGTTTGTACGTGCATGAATAACTTAAGAGCCTAGTTGATCACGCTGGCTCCTTAGGGATATTCACCCGATCTAGACTATCATCAACATGCCTCGCCCGAGCTTGGCTTGATAAGATGGAACTTTGGTTCGCACCTTGTTTATATACCGATCAGAAGGATTACCGATTTAAGGTCATTCTTTGAGGAAGAAGCACATTCCCTAGACAGGCCTTTCTAAAAAAAGTATAAAGGTTTGTAATCTAACAGTTTGTGCTAGTGCACCCAAAACTCAAGACATGAGGTAAATAGATTAAGCTCCAAATTTTAAAACGTGAACTAAGCTACACCACCATACAAGCATGAATGTTCAATTTTAAGCCCAAAAGCTTGTTCAATTTTAATGCACCAAATTGAGAGATTCTTTGCCTTTGTTCAGTTTTAATCCCCACATCAATTTTAAGCTAACATCCAAAATATGAGGTGTGATATGTGTTGCAAGCATTGTTCTTTTTAAACCCAAATCGGCAAATGAATTCCTTTTAGTTTTGTGTTGTTTAAACAGGTTAGTACCTAAAAGGATTATTTGCAAAATAAGGATATAAGTAACTTTGAAATGATGAATGATGCTTACCAAACTTACCCTTCTCTGTCCTTGGTGACTCTGATCAAATCCTGCATAGAAACCAAAAAGAATGTCAATTTAAAAGTAGATGGGCAAAATTTTTGGATCTGACATCTGCAATATTTCCTATGATTGCGGAAATCTTCCTAAAAATGCGGTGATGCTCTGTCAATTGCGGTAAGTAACTGAAAAGTGTAGAAAAATACTGTCAATTACGGTAAAAAACTGGCAACTATGGAAAAATGTTGTTGATTGCGGCACGGATCAGGCAATTGCGGCAAACTTATTGCAATTGTGGCATAGATCAGGCAATTGCGGAAAAATACCAGAAGGTAGAAGACAAGAAATGGATAGAATAACTGCAAAGCATGCAATCAATTGTGGTATTAAACCAATCGATTGTGGCACAGTATGGACGATTGCGGTAAAATACCAACAATTGCAAAATACTACAAATGTCAAAGAAAAGTGTGATTTTTAAATTTACGACTGTACGGTCGTGGTTGATCAATCTATTTCTTTGTCTGCAAGAGATATTTGGGCTGTTTGTTCACGTCGGGTTCACCAAAATGTATGCCTCTCTTTCCGATTGCCACAACTTTCCAAAGGCGAGGGTTAGTAGCAAAGGTTTCACAAATGAAATGCAAATCAAGTATATAATGACTACTAAACGAATAATAGAAATGTGAGCAATAAAATGTACAAGAAAGTGAAAGGAAGACAAATAAATGCAAACCCCATGATGCTCGAAGCTTCTATTATTTCTCTCTACTCCTTCCAAAACACTGTTCTTGATGCTCAGTATTGGCGGGGCAGCGTCTATGACTTGAGAAGCTTTGAGAAATTTGACAATTGAAATGTGTGTGTGGTTGCAAGATGGCTTGAATGCTAGAACCAAACTGATGGAGTAATGGCGCACAAGAGCTTGAAATTCTAGACCCTTCAAATGGTTATGAAGGGTTTATTATATAGGAATTGGTGATAATATGAATGGTTGAGATCAATCCTAGAGATGGGGAGATGAACGGTTGAGATCAAAAGAAACAAGAGAGGTCCTTAGTAAAATCCACCTCTTTATTTGGTAAAGAGGAGATAGGGTTTGGTTAACTGAAGAGCTAATTATGAGTTGCCTTTTTGAACTGAAGAGGTGGGTGAAGTTACCCATGTAGACTGGAGAGATGGGTGGAGTAACCCATGTGATCTAATTGGAGTTATCCCTTTGAAGATAAATGAATATTTAATTCATTTATTTAATAATTATTTTCAACATGTGAGATAATTGAATTCTTTTTGATTAAGAATTGCTTTATTTGATGAAATTAAATTCTTTTAACTGAAATTAATTTAATTAGAAGAATTAAATTAGTAAATTTAAATATTTGAATTTAAACTATAGGAAATTGAGTTGAATTAATTAATTTAATGATAATTAATCAATTAAAGCTAATTAATTAAATAAAATTATTTATTTAATTAATATTGGGAATTTGATTAGATGATTTGGGGAATGAATTTAGAGAAAAATAGATTATTAATTAATGATTAAAAAACCATTAATTAATAGATGAAAATTAGTGTTTTTAATGTAAAGTCGCAAGCCTGTCCATTTTAGGGTGTCTACACCTACTCATTATAGAATGAAAAGTTTCAGAGAGAGGAGTAAACATACGATTCATATGGAAAGCAGTGGATGTAGAAGTGGCATTGTTGGATGTAACCGTAACTTGATTAGCAACCGCATTTGTCAGTTTATTAATCTTGACATAGTTGTTAGGTTTCTGGAATTTATTAGGATTAGGATCATTGTCACTCTTATCAACTGGAACATGAGCCATTGGAGTGTTTCTCTCAAACCGACTCACTTGTAATTGATAATGGTGAAGTGTTGCACATAGTTTTTGAAAGGAAGTAAATTTAGTAAGCAAAATCTTATCTCTAATATCCTTTTGTAAATTTGAAATAAACATATGTTGAATATCAACATCAAGAATAGGATAAGAAATCTGAGCAGACAAATGCTTAAATCTACAAATAAAATTAGTCAATTTTTCCTTAATGTTTTGTTTACAATGCATTAAATCAGATAAGGACACTTGTGGACCAATGTTATTTTGAAATTGTTGGATAAAAGCATTGGAAAGTTTAGGAAAAGAATCAATGGAATAAGGAGGTAAAGAACAATACCATTGTAAAGCTTTATCTCGAAAAGTTCTAGCAAACAATTTAGCTAAAATCATATGGTCATGAGCATAATCACTACAAAGGATTTGGAATGTTTTAACATGAGTAACAGGATCACCTTTACCATTGTAATTCTTGAGATGAGACATATCGGCTTGCTAGGGGACAGTAGCACGAATGATGTCTAAGGATAAAGGACTACCCATATCACACGTAGGAATGCTAAATTTGGATTGAGTTAAAGATGCAAGTTGTTATTGTAATGATGACACAGTTTGAGCCAAACTAATATTGTGGAATCATTAGAGGAAACATGTGGCATAGCAATATTAGGAATACTAGGGAAAGTGTAAGAGGTAGCAAGAATAGAAGACACTACTGGTGGAACATTAGGAACCATAGTTGGAAGAGGATTAGAAGAAGTAAAAGGCATGCTATGATATGAAGGTTGTGAGGTAGGTAAAGATACCGGCGGAGCACTCATAGGAATATATGCAGTTGGGAAAGATGTGGTCATCAAAGGAGGAGTATAAGTAGGAATGCTAGGTAAAGGATTAGAAGAAGGTCCTACACTAGTGATAATAGATGTGAATCCTAACTCTTGAGATTCTTGGTCTAAAGGTTTAACATTTGAATGCAGAAGATGAGTAAGACCATGCAAGAAATTAACACCTTGATCATTATCACAGAGGAATTTCTTAAGGGCCTCTATAGCTTGGATGAAATCTTGATTATGGTTTTCTTGAATAAGCCAATTTCCCATTTTATCAAGCTCGGTCGAAAGTTTTTGCACTTGTTCAGGAGGAAATATTAAATTGTCATCTTCATCATGAGATGAGTGAGAAGATTTATGCTCCATAGAAGGATTGGAATCATGAGTTATCAAATTATCATTCGGGATCATAAGGAAAGGAGAGGAAGACTCGGGATCAAATGAACCCATAACTCTACGGCTTCTTCTAACCAGGATACTATAAGTAGGACTAGAAGTGGTAAAGCTCATACACCAATGCAATGTAAATGAACAAACACAATATTTTGATTTATTAATTTTAAATGTAATTGAAATAACATGCAAGATCTAGCATAGACATGTAAATCTAACACCAAAAAGAAAGATTTGTCTATCGCGGGTTCACCAAAATGTGAAGATGGAAAAAGGGAATCTCCACCACTTTGTTGTTAAGGGCGAAAAAGGGGATGTGTGTCTTAATGTTAATTCCCTTAATTCCCTTAAACCTACTTCACATTTAATTGAAGTTTGTATTGAAATGTGTATTAAGAGGAAAATAAGATGTTCCACTTTTATCCTCAAATGCACAAATGAAAGATCCAAGTTGATTAACCCAAAAGAGGGATTAATGCACAAATGAATCAACCATTTGGAAATGAAAACAAAGAGGGAGATATTAAATTTTGTTAATTGACAATGTATATATGATAGATTATAATAATTGAAAATGATGAGAAGAAAAACCAACCTTAAAGTATTGCAGATCTGGAAAATGCTATTTTTTGAGGTTTGTAGACTGTTTTTGGAAAATCCGAAGGATGACACGAAACAGAAATGCAGAGACGAACAAAACCCAAAAATATTTTTTTGATCTGACACTGTCTTGTGAAAAAGGTCAACCTGGACCCACAAATGTCACCCCTGACCCAATAATCTCAACCCTAACCTGCATAGCCTCGATAGAAAATTTGTTCATGGAGCCCGAAAGAAAGCCGAAGAGGGTATCCAAATCTAAGTCCTAATCCGTAGTCTTGAACCTGTACCTACAAGAAAAAGAGGTTTGTTTGTTTGTTGTGGGGGAGGTTTTTACCTCATTCAAACCCCGATTTTGGAATTAACCTTATAATTGAATTGAAATTGCATAAATGTAAACAAAGTAAATGCACAAATTCACCTTGCTTGTAAAAGTCCTAGTGGCTGATTTGAATCCGTGGATCCACAAGTATGCACCAAAGTGTGGAATGTGGAATGTAGGATGTCTTCAATCTCTTTCTTGTAGATCTCCAACACCAAGTCTTTAATGGGTTCTTGAATTGGAAGAGGCTTGGAAGAAGGCGGATGGAGAGATCACCAAAAGGGCACTATGTGGCTTGAATCCTTCAATGGCCTCTAATGGATCTCCTTCATGAAAATGGATGCTTGAGTGCTTGAGAATGGATGGAAGCTTGCTTCAAATATTTATCCTTAGCTTTCTTGAATTTCACTTGAGGATATTTGAGAATGATCCTTAGATTGATTTGATCACTTGATCACCCTTATTTTCACTTGATCATCGTTAGAGAAAATGAGAGGAGAAGGCTTCCTTTTATATGAAACTAGGGAAAAATATTCTAACAAGGCCTACATAGGATAATTAAATCCCATTAAATCCTTTACACCTAGGAGAGGACCTATGTTAAATATTATTTAGGATTTACCACTTTGAAACCCAAAATGGCCGACCCAAAAGCGAGAATTAACCTTTTGAAAAGACCGACATCCAGAAACTATGGGACCCTAAGATTTGAACCCTGGGTCAAGGTTGAGGTTGAACTTGACCTAGGTTAGGGTTGAGGTCAACATAGACCCAAAATTTTGACCCTGACCCTAAGGTCAAAGACCTCAGATCTGTTGTCCAGGATGTCAAAAACTGGATGGAAAGAAGTGGAAAGTGAGGGAGAACAGGGGGAAAGCCAAGTCAAAGTCAGGAACCCATTCAAGGTACTTGATATGACCCCAAACCACTTACTCAGAAGGATAAACTAGTCTACCATGGAAGTGCTTCTATTTTCTGACTATACAACATATACTATGATTGAGAGCTTTGAGAATGCTATGACTAGTATCCTGGAAAAAGAATCAATAACCTAGGATTTCACCAAGATAGCCAACATAGAATCCATGCTATACCTGAATAGAGGGAAGTTACCCAAAGAGTTAGAGAAGATTCAGGAGCTTAAGTGGGAAAAAGAGTGCATGCAGAGCTAATCTGACTAGTCTAAAGAGTTTATATTCTCATCCAATCAAGGAGCTGGTGAGCACATTCAAGAGCTGGAAGCTAGTTTGGGAAGCCATGTCTGAGGAAAAGTTGCTGAAATCATGCAATTATTTTTTTGTTTTAAGTTATTTTCAGTTATGGGACAACTGTCTTTAAACTGTTACTCTTTTTAGTTACTGGTTTGTAACCTTTCCTTTTCAATTGATCTGAGAGGCTAAGTTTTAAGGGAGGCCTCCCAGAATCACAAAACTATATATGCTGGGGCATAAGACTTTCAAAGGGTTAGATTTTTTGGATTTAGTCTTAATTTTAGCAGCTTTTTCAGTATTGTTTCAAAGCTTTCTATTTTTGAAAGATTTTAATGGGAAGATATAGCAATCTGCATTTGTCTTAGACTTTTCTCTATACAAGCATAATACTTTAATGCAAAGCTTGGTTTGAATATGTGTATTTGAAATTATGGTATATTGATTACTTTGTGAATTAATATATTTCTCGCTTTGTATTATTTGTAAATGTTTTGCAATAGTGCATCTTTCCATATAATTTTTGTTTCTATTTTTTGTAAGAGGTTAATTTTAAGATAGATGAAGGAACTATGCTTTCCTTTAGCTTTTCCATTCTATGTTTGAAATTCTTAAAAAATACCTCGATACCTAAGAGTATCTGAGAGATCCTGATGTGCTTTTAGGTTAAAAGTACATGTGTTAGTGTTTAGTTTGGAAGTTCATTGGATATGTCTAAGAGGCAGTTGTACCTTTCCTAATTTAGAGAGAAGTAATTATTCCACGCTTACTCAACTATTGTAGAATTATTTGTCTTCAAAAGGGCATAGAGTCAATATACAATTTGATTGAGGTGGAGACAAATCTGTTCGCCAACAAATTTTTGGCGACTCTATAGGGGAGAGTTAAGAAGATCAGTATGCAATTGCATTTTGTTGAATGAATAAGTCATGGTATTGCATGCTGTTGTAATAATGGGTCAAAAAGAAGTTCCTCTAGTTCTACAACCAGACTTATTTTTCTTAGAGACTCAAGAGGACATCATCGCCAATCTCAATGCTTTGGCTTGGAAGTTAAGGATGAGTAATTAGAAATATCAACACATCCATTTGGTCATAGAAGAAGAAGAAGAGATCAGGGAGTGGTTGAGAGGACTCCCTATCAATCAAGAATGTATTATCATTGATCGGGAAAGTCAGGTTCCTTAGAAGAAGCTGAGAGTTAGTTTAGATACCAAGCTATCTGAGAAAATATATACAAGAGGTGACCGGAAAAAAGGTATAATTTATGTAGATTTTGAAGCTTTAAAAAATTTGAGTTTCTTCCCTTATTTTAATACTCATAAGAAAAGGAAAACCCATACCTATAGTAGACCTTCCTCACCCCCTGCTGGCCCTGTTGTATCAGCAATTGTTCAAGCTATTATCCCTCCAGGTATTATGATACCATCATTTTTCAATACCCAACCTCTAAGTTTTTAGTATTCGCTCATTGCCACAAACCAGCCATGGGGTCAAAACATAGGCCCTTTGAAGCTAGGGGCCAATGCTCCTACCACTCTTCCCAAGGGGGCCAACCAAGTTTTACCCAAGTTAAGTGGAGATGGTAAGATGACTACAGAAGATCATCTTAGTGCTTTTCACACAACATGTGGTATTATTAAGATCCCTACTCAAGAGATTGCGGTTAGGATTTTTGTGAGAACCTTAACTAATGCCGCAGCTGATTGGTTCAACCATTTGCCTCATGACTCAATTACCAGTTGGAATGATATGAAGGATGATTTTGAAGCAAGGTTCAAAACTCCTGATAATGAAATTTCATTGTTGCTTCAGTTAAGCCAACTTAAGAAAGAGATACATGAACCTATGCAGGAATTCATAGCCAAGTTTAATAGGATATTATAAAAAATTCCCACTAATTCCACCCCCAGTGATGAAAATAAGAAGATTTTATTTCTTAATACAATTCCCCCTAATATAAGTTTTCACCTATTAAAAGATGGATTAGTTGATTTGAACATGACACAAATACAAGCTATTCAGCTTGAAGATACATTTATCATGACAGGAAAATGGAAGAGGGAAGTCCAATCCTTAGGCACTTCTTCCTCTGCTCCAATAGATCCTCTGATGCAAAGGTTGATTAATCACATGAAAATGCTTAAAAGGCAACATAAAAAGACCAGTTCCCCATATCAATCTCCATACCAAGATGTTAGCCGCAAGAAATTTGGCTCATCTCATGGGAAGACTCTTCTCCTGACAAGTTTATATTATAGGCTACAGATTGAACTAACATCTAAAGAAGCCATGTGTTCATTTCATTTGATGATTGATCATGATGGAGAAACATGCTCAGACTGGCTGAGGTGTCCTCAGATAAATGCAAATAAAGACAACATTGGGATAGAATAATATCAAGTAGAAAAGACTCCTTCTGACATCAGGCATTTAGGCTCTTTTTATCTTGAATGTGAGTCCAAATTTGATAGACGCGAAAATGTATTGGCGACTCTGCAAGATCCTTCGTGCGCATTCCTTACAAGAAATAAAAGTGACCAGAAGTTCTCTCCTGGAACTAGTACATCTGATGCTTATCCAAAAGGTAAAGAAACCATAAGTGGTGATGCCTCGTCAAGTTCAAGAAGCCTAGAAATCAAAATCCTACAAAAAGGTAACACACCTTCTCCTCCTGCTTTCAATTTTGTTGAATTTTGCAAAGAACCCTCTATTTCCATCTCCCCGACCGAATATTTATGAATGAACCCAAAGGAGCTTGACAAATTGGTTAGGTATGTGAAAGGAGAATCTATCCTGAATACCCAATTGAATAAACCCCTGATAGGAGAAACAACTACAGTTGAAGAACCTCCCAGATTTTTATCCAAAGATACCCCATAGACACCTGAAGATTTACCTTATGTTAATGCTGTAGAAAATGAAATAGAAGAGAAGAAGCCAAATCCTTTCTACATCTCTTTACTATTGAATGGGAAGAAACTTAGCACTTTTATTATCAAATCTGGTGCCTCTGACAATATAATTCCTGCCCCAGTTTCTAAAGCCCTTGGTCTTACCTTAACCAAGATGTTCAGCCATTGTCATTATATGGATGGGAAGCAAGTTCCTTTGGTGGGTCAAGTCAAAGATGCACAAGCTGTCCTTGCTACATGCCTAGATAAGCATCTAAAATTGACAATCCTAGTGGCAGATATTCCATCCAGCTACTATATGTTGCTTAGCAGGACCTTCTGCAAAGATATGGAGGGGCGATATAAAGATGGATTGGTCTGAAGTAGTCATCCTAGTGGGTAAGAAGAAAATAAATCTTGAACTTGAACCCCCAAAAAAGTATACAGTAGTTCCTTCAGAAAATCCCAAAGCTCATATCCTTTTTGAAGAATGTGACTTTTGTAATTATGTGGTCTTGTCTAATATTGAACCTGAACATGTTGTTGATAGTTTGAAAGAAGAAGATTTGTGGAGTATGGAGTTCAATGGTATATGTTCAAACTTAGGATCAGGAGCTGGAGTAGTGCTAATCCCTCCTGCTGGAGAGTGCATTCCTTTGTCCTTCAAACTTGATTTTAGGAATACCAATAATACCATCGAATACGAAGCATTGTTATTAGGGATAGAAGAAGCAAGGCTCAGGGGAGTTAAGAATTTGATTGCCAAAGGTGATTCCGACCTTATTATGAAATAGGTAAGAGGGCCATTCTCGATCAAGAATGAGAAGTTAAATCACTATATAAATTTAGTGTGGGATGAACGAGAGTCTTTTGATGCCTTTTCCATTGAGTTCATACCCAGAAGCCTAAATACTAGAGCTGATTCTTTAGTAGTTTCAGCCTCATTTCTCTTGCCACATCCAAACTTCAAAACATAGAACTACTGAATAGAAATGATTTATAGGCTGAAAGTGCCAGATAACATAGAGCATTGACATGTATTTGATAATGATTCTCAACTCAGTGATTTATTAGGATGTGTTAATAATTTTGCTAATATTTACTTTGATGGTTCTGGAAATGAGTGTAAAGAGGCTTGTGAAGATTCTACAGAAGACGATGGAGTTATTCAGCTAAAATGAAATAAAATTCCAAAGGGACTTTTTTCTTTAGAACATATGTTTCAAAGGAGAGATGACAGTATGGTGAAAGAAAGGATATCCAATGCTCATATTTCTAAGGAGTATGATAAAATCAATATAGGAAATGAAGGTGACCCTAAATGGATTTTGATAGGAAAAACATGTTCTTAGCAAGAGAAAGATGATCTCAAGAAGCTACTAACAGAATATAAAGATGTTTTTTCTTTGGGGTACAAAGACCTTAAGAACTTCAGAGGTGGTCAGTTTAGAGATCATATTCCTTTAAAGCCAGATACTACACCCTTTTGTCAAAAGTTGAGGAATTATAATCCAAAAGTAGCTGAGGCCATATTGAAAGAGGTGGAGAAGATGCTGCAAGCTAGGATTATCTACCTAATTCACCATTCCACCTGTATTGCCAATATAGTTCCCGTGAGGAAAAAGAACGGTGAAATCTGAATCTATGTAGATTTTCAGAATCTGAATCAAGCTAGTCTCAAAGATAATTACACACTGCCAGTGATGGAACATGTCCTCCAGGTCGTATCAGGATTTGAGGTCACATCTATGTTAGATGGTTATTCGAGATACAATCAAAACAGTGTGGCAAAGGAAGATCAACACAAGACAACCTTTATAACTCCCTGGGGTACTTTCACATACAACAAGATGCCATTTGGATTGATTATCGTTAGTGCCACTTTTTAGAGGGTGATGAATTCCTCATTCGGGGACCTTTGCAATAGGATCATTGTAATTTATCTAGATGAATTGACTTGTTATTCAAAAATAAGGAATCTCCATTTGAGAGACATTGAAATAGTGTTGCAAAGATGTAGAAGCCATGGTATATATCTAAATCTGAAGAAGTTAGTTTTTTTTGTTGAAGAGGGTAAATTATTAGGGCATATTGTTTCAAAAGAAGGCGTCAAAATTATCCTGATATGGTTAAGGTGATTCAACAACTCAACTTTCTTTCCAGCAGAAGTGATTTGAAGTCTTTCTTTGTCTAAGCAAACTTTTTAAGGGCCTTTATCCCAGAGTTTAGAAACCACCAGGAATATGGTAGACATGTTGAGTGAGATATTTCCTTTCAAGTGGAGTAAAGAGGGGAAATAGATTTTAATGACATTAAGGTAGTAATATCCCAGGCTCCTATCTTGACAAGTCCAAATTTTGAAAAGGACTTCATTATTTATTATTACGCATCAGAGCACACTTTGTTTGGAATTTTGACACAAAAATATGAAAAGGGGCAGGAGAAATCCATTTCTTTTATGAGCACGCTAATGAAAAAACATGAACTTAAGTATTCTCAAATTGAGAAGCATGCCTTTTCCGTAGTAAAGGCAGTAAATCAATTTAGGTACTATATATTACACTCTCATGCAACAATATATGTCCCAGAAACAATAGTTAAAAGTGTCCTGATCCAAAAGGAGATAGGGATGAATAACATAGAAATGTGGATAGCTAAAATCTAGGGATATGGTTTAACTATCAAGCCAAAAAATTTGGTGAAGGGACAAGGTTTGTGTAAATTGATAATAGAAAATGGTGAAATGGTGAAAGAAGAGGCAAATGAAGTCCCCATGGCGTTATTAGTAAGTCTGACTGACCCCTGGTTTTCAAATGTGACATACTTCCTCACCTATGGTGAATGCCCTAGACACTTGAATCCTCGATAAAGGCATAATCTAAAATTGAAATCTTCAAAGTACGTAATCTCTCAAGATGTGCTATACAAAAGGGGTATTGATGGGACTTTTCTCAGGTGTGTGGATGTTTCCCAAAAGAAGAAACTACTAAGGCCTTTCCACAATAAATCTTGTGGTGGGCACTAATCCTCTACCATCATGACATTAAAAATTCTTTGGAACCATTTCTACTGGCTGGGAATGTTCAAAGATGCGTATCACTCTATCAAGAATTGTGAAAAATGTTTGTTGTTTTCTAGATGCCCGCAACTTGCATCTTTACCCCTCAAGCTGGTGGTAGTAAATGAACCCTTTAGATAGTGGGGAATAGTTTTTGTTGGACCTTTGAATCCTCCTTCCAGTGCAGGGCACATATATATTTTAACTGCCACTGACTAGTTCACCAAGTGGGTGGAAGCAGTGCTGACTAAAAAGCAAATTCACAAGTTGTCTTTGATTTCCTGTTGAACCATATCTTTATCAGGTTTGGGATGCCAGTCAAGGTGGTAGAAGATAATTATATGTATTTTTATTCAGAAGAGATCTCAACCTTTTTTTATGTTCATGGGATATATTTAGCCCACTCGTCTGAGTACTTTCCACAGGGAAACGGTCAAGCAGAGTCCAACAATAAGAACCTTGTAGCTATAATGAAGAAGTTGCTGGATGAAAATACTTGAGATTGGCATAAGAAGTTTCATGAAGCCTTATAGGCTGATAGGAATACTCCCAAAAGAGATATTGGCATGGCTCCTTTTGATCTTGTGTATGGGATTGGGGCTGATGTATCCTTACCTCTGGAATTATCTACAACCAAGCTACAATCAGTGATCAAAGATCAATATTTTCAAATTTCTCTAGAAAAGTGCATCATGTACCTGAATAAGTTGGAGGAAGAAAGAAATGACTTGGTAGATTAAATTACAGGGTACTAGCTGAAAGTCAAGAAATTTTTTGACATGAAAGCCTGTGCACATAAATTTATGAAAGGGGACAAAGTTCTATTGTAGGATAAAAGAAGGGTGCCTAAGGGAGCTCATGGGAAGTTCGAGTCTTTATAAAAAGGCCCGTTCATTATTTCAAAAGAAATTGGTTCTAACTCTTTCTGTCTGTCCTATTGGATGGTATTAATCTTCCTTTCAGTTATAACAGGCAGGACCTAAAATTAGTCAAGTTATAGTGCTATTTTGAGTCCCCCCTGTACATAGTAGTTACCTCTCCCCCTTTCCTTACACTAGTAAATTTGACCTTATTTTTTGACCAAACAATGTGACCAACAAATAAAAAGGTTTTGTTTGGTTGGATTATGGAAGGAAAGCTTTGATTTTTTTTTAATCCATACCCGTTTTGGTCGAAATTTTGACCAACACGGGCATAAATTAAAAACAAAAAAGGTTTTACATTTCATTATTCCACGCACGACAAATTTGATCAAGGGCGAAGCGTGAAGGAGGAAGCACTATTTGGGGAAGAACTATTTGGAATACACTATTTGGGGAAGCATGAAAAATTTGATCAAGGGCGAAGCATGAAGGAGGAAGCACTATTTGGAATACAAAATATTCATAGTTTGGAGTATGTTCCTTTTGTCTTCTCTTGTTCTATTTGTGGCACTATCGTTCTTGTGATGAAAAAATAGCTTATTAACCCTACAAATTCATTTATACATCTTCATGGTGAAATTATTTTTGATGCATCCTCAGTATTTGTCATTCATTTAAACACTTTATGTGTTTCATTATATTAGTCTTCCATGAACTGTTAGATGAATTAACATCCATTGCCAGTCCACTGATGCACACTGTCCTCCTGAATTCATTTAATCTGTTTCAACCTAGTTTGTATTTTCACCATTGGATTGTCCATGCCGCTGGATGAAAATAAAATTAGGGAAATATTCTTTAATTTATCCAACACTCTGAGCTGTGGAGGTTGCCGAACCGCTTCAAGTTTGATGCCCTAGGCTAATCGAGTTTAGCATGTTTAACCAGTGGGAGAAAGAAGGAACAAAAATCTACAGTCGGTGGTGGACAGAGGTTAAGGAGTTGACCATGCCAAGAAATTAGAAGGCCACATAAACTTTCGCAATCATCTATGACTATTCCAAACACCTAACTTCAAAATAATCCATTAAACCCGAATCTAGCTTGATCACCTAGGGTTTGTGTTGAACTAGTTTGAAGTTGTCGGGATAGAATCGGTCACTCACTGTTTGGACTGTGAAGTGGTGATTGTAGAAGATTGAGACCA
>MU224354.1:1230676-1244241 GCA_018584345.1 Thuja plicata | reverse complement strand
GTCTATGTTTGGAGAGATCAAGTTCTTTCTTGGTCTATAGATCATGCAACAAGATGAAGGTATTTTCATTACACAATCCAAATACATCAAAGAAGTGCTGAAAATATTCAAGATGGAAGAGTCCAAACTAGTTGGAACACTAATGGAAAATGGATGTAAGATAAAAAAGGAGGACAAGTCATCAGAGGTAAATCAGACTTTGTATCGATCAATGATTGGAAAACTCATGTATGTTGTACATACTAGACCAGATATTGCACATGCAATAGGAATAGTTGCACGATTTTCTGCTAATCCTAGGGAATCACATATGACTGCTATGAAAAGAATCCTAAGATATCTAAAGAATACCAAGGAATATAGTTTATGGTATAGAAGAGAAGGAAAATTTGAACTTAAGGTCTTTACTGACGTTGATTGGGCTGGAAATATTGATGACCAAAAGAGAAAAACTAGAGGAGCATTTTTTATGGGTGACAAACTTGTCACATAGATCAGTAAGAAGCAAGGATGCATCTCTCAATCTACTGTAGAATTAGAGTATGTTTTTGCTGCTGTAAAATGCTCAAATATTGCATGGATCAAACAGTTACTGGAAGGTATGCATATGAAATTTTTTGAGCCAGTAATTATCTATTGTGATAATACTAGTGCAATAAAAATTTCCAAGAATCCAGTCATGCATGCTAAAACAAAGCATATTTCCATCAAGTATCATTATTTGAGAGAACAAGTTAAAGAAAAGGAGGTGATACTAGAGTATGTGAAATCTAAAGAACAATTGGCTGATATCTTCACCAAGCCACTTCCCAAGGATGCATTTGAATACTTCAGAAAGAGACTAGGGGTCAGACCCTTGTCTACTGGTTAGTAAAATGAATAGAAGTTTGCATCAGCCTACATATTATCAAAATATCATTCATGTTGATGCAAGAAGAGAGATGGAATTCAAAGATATATCTATACATAACAAGGTATTTATCTACTCCGAGCACCAGAGTTATTGTATTGCCTATGGATTGGGAAATTCAAGGAATATATTATGGATAGAAAGGATTTGTTTAACATTATTGTAAAAAATATTTGTTTGGCATTTCTATCAAAGGGAGAGATTATATCCATTATCACTTCTTATCACCTAAGGGAGAGATATTATCACTTCAAAGAGAGATTATATCCATGGAAGAGATTATACATCAAGGAGAGATTACATCCATCATAGTATCCAGAGGGAAAGATGTAACAAGAAAAGGAGAGTACATACAAAGAGAAAGATTTTCTGACAAGAGACATCAAAAGAAAGGAGAACAATGAAAGAGAGAGAGTTTGATATAGAAGGAGAAAAAATAACATTAGAGAAAGAAAGATTCTACATCTATCCAGTGAAGGGATTGAAGATAGAGAGAAAGCTGCAATAATCAAATCTAAGTTATATGAACTTATCAATTAATAGATATTTGTATCAGTTATAATACAAAAGATTGGTAGTTTGATGAACTTCAAATGTTATATTTTATATTGTATTATTATAATATAGTGTGATAATGTAGTGTGTTTCCATCAATGCCAAAGGGAGAGATTGATGAACTATAATTGATTGAATGTTTGAAGATGTTAAGTTGATGATTATGTAAGGCATTAAATTAGTTAATGTATTGTATTATCATTGATTTCAACTTGATATAATCTGTATGGTCATGGACATACTACCAAAGACTTCAAAGAACCAATGAATCAAAGGCTATGCTATCAGTAATGCATATAAATAAAGTATTCACAAAATGACTGCATAACCCGATAGAGTGCACACCGACAGTCAGAGTAAAAGAGCAAAGTCACAGTGTTACCCAATGAGAAAATGCACAAAATTACCAACAAGAAAAGTCACAGTGTTGCCCGATGAGAAAAAAATTGTGTAACCCGATGGAAAAAATTACAGTGTTGCCTGGTAGAAAAGACAAGGATGGAGATCCCAATGACAACTGAAGTCACACTGACAGAACAATCAGTTATCACTGATGACTTACTAAAGTGTTGATTGACAGAACAGACAGTTTAGAAACAATAAAATGCTTAGCTGTCAAGAGCTATAAATAGACTTAACTAATATTTATCATTATTTTAATCGACCATATAAATTTGAGGATAAGTGATTGATTTAAAGCTGATTTGTCCAGTTGGCAAGAAGATCTATGTGAGATAAAATTGGAGTTTTGCTTTAAATCTAATTTGGGGAGAATTATGGATCATGCCAAGAATCAAGAAAGCCAAGAAATAGTGAATCATCGTTATAAAGAGAAAAACCCAATTCGTTACGAATTGTGTGGGGTGAAGAGAAAAGAGGAAAGATGCTAATGAAATTTCAAAGGAGAAGAAAGTCTTCATTCAATCCTGATCAACAAGCTGAGGAAAGAGCTAGATTCTGTAGACATCAATGAACAGTGAGACAACATCACAGAGCAGAACAATGTAGAGAAAAGGTATTGAATTGATTATATTGATCAGAGAGGTAATGCACTTACAATAGATCTAAAAATCTGCAATTCAAGTTGTATGTGTGAATAGATCATTAATGTTTTAGTTTAACCATTGAAGCATCAAGTCTCTTAACAGAGAAGGACTTAAAAGTCTTTTGTAATTGAGATACAACCCAAGGAGTATCAAAAATTTTGATCATAGAAAGTATCATTGGATATGCCCGATACCTATTGACAGGCCAAGTAGTTGTTTGATGAAGGATGGTAGCATTAGATGCCAGATACTAGGTGACAAACTATCTTTTAAATCCTCTAACAAGGTCAAACCTAATATTGTGTTTATAACCTTTAACAGGGTTGTCTCTTAATCGAGCTCACTTCAGAAGAGTAAAAATCTGGGGTACCAGTCCCAGTGGTTTTTCCCCTAACAGGGTTTCCACATTAAAAATCCATGTGTTATGTATTTATGTTTCATTACTTTACTGTTTTACATTTTACATATGCAATTCTGGATTGATCGGTATACTCTAGCTATTTACTGTGTTTCGGTAAATAAAAGACTGCTTATTGGTAAACATATAGAAGAAGGCTTAACAAAGAATTCCAAAAAGTTGTAATCTATTATAAGTATTTCAAGGCATTCATCTTGTAGGACTAAGTATAACTAGAGGCCTAAAAGTGGTAATAAGTTTTAAGGGTTGATTTAAGGATTAATTTTTGAGGCCACTGATTCACCCCCCCTCTTAGTTATTAATAAAAGGTTGTTATTCATGACCTCTTCAAAATCCTCAGCTTGAGCACTCCTTTGGCCAAAATTTTGGATGTTTCTTAGTTCCAAGATACCCCTAGGGTGGGATCCATAGAAAATTTGGAAAGGATTGAGTCCTTAACTTCTTTTGACAGAATCATTATAGGAGAACTCTGTTTGTGGAAGGATTGAGTCCCATGCCACTCTATACTCCTTTGTCAAACACCTTAGTAAGTTTCCCAAAGATCTGTTGATGACATTAGTCTATCCATCTGATTGAGGATGGTAGGCAGATGACATAGCTAGATTTGTTCCAAGTTCCTTCCACAAGCTATGCCAAAAATGTCCCAAACACTTGGGGTCTCTATCTGAAACAATGGTGAATGGTAAACCATGGAGTCTTACAATATCCTTGAATAATACATGTGTAGTCTTACAAGGTAGGAAGTGTGCCATTTTGGAAAACCTATCTACAACCACATAAACATTGTCATATCCTTCCTTTGTCCTTGGAAGACCCAATACACAATATATGTTGATGGAGTCCCAAGGTTTGTTGGCAATGGGTAATGGTGTGTACAAGCTTGCATTTGAACTAGTGCCTTTGAATTTTTGGCATATTAGACAACACTCCACACATCTCCTTATCTTAGTCTACATCTTGGGTCAAAAGTAGAATCTTCTTACTATTGGAAAGTTGACACTTAGGGTGTATATGACTTATTTTGTGTTTTCATTATGGAAACAAAGTCATATGAAGTTTTGAGAGTAAAATTTGAAGATCAAAACTGGCTAAGTATAGAAAATAGAGCAGTACAGAGAGATGCAGTTGATCAGAGCACCAACGCACATGCGTATGATTGAGTCAGACTATGCACCTTTATAATTAAGCTTTATGATATGCCATCAAGCTTAGTCTATACACACATGGTACGGTATGACATTACAGAGAAGTTACAACAAGATTATGTGCCACTAGCAGTTTAGGAAATAGAGTATGAAGCCGACTTTAGATTTTGAATTAGCATATAGTATTATACTTTGTAATTTCCATGCATATATTGTAATATTTTTGTAAATATTTCTTTAACACTCATGTAAACATGCTTAAGAGAATTTGTTTGGAAGCGTTGTGTATGTTGTTTTTGGGATGACTACGGTCTTTTTTTTGGTCGCGTCTATTCAGGCATGTATATATACTAGACATGCACTTTTGTATTAGGTGTGTGAATGGAAAATAAGTAGAGAAGATATTCAGAAGAGAAATATAAGAAAATCAGTATGAATTAGAATTCTTCAAGATATTAAAGCATTAACCTATAAACGAAACTGATCAGACAATAATGTCATTATAATAGTTCATCTTTTGATATAGTGTATATCTATTATCTAAAGGTTGTAGCCTTCATCCTATTGAGAAGTGAGCTCTGGCAGTGAGCCAAGAAAATTTAACAGGGTTTTGTAAAAGACTCCTAATAGGGTCATTGTACTTGCATTGTAAAGACTTCTCCTAACAAGGCAAAGGAACTCTAACAGGTTCATAAGACTAGTACAATCATTTGTGGGTACTAATTCCCACTGGGGTTTTCCTCTGATCAAGGTTTCCCTATAATCATATCTTGTGTTATGTGTTATTGTGTTATGCTTCATTTTTTATCTACTTGATTTAAGTTTAAATTGCTAAACTAAAAGATAGTTGACAAACACTGATTCACCCCCCCTCTCAGTGTTTCTAACAATTGGTATAAGAGCTCTGGTCCTCTGAAAGAAAGTTTAACCACTTGAGGAGATCATGGATTCAACATCAGAGAAACATTTGAAAAAGAATCTTGAAGCATCACTTGATGATCTTGACATATCTAAAAAATAAACTGAAGAACTTAAACTAAAAGTTGATGGCTCCCAAATGCTTATCAAAAAATTAAGAAAAGATCTGAAATATTTCTCTACAAATGATTTGGGAAAAATGGTCAAAAAGATGAATGAAGAAAACATGTCTCTGAAGGACAAGATTGAAGATCTGAATGAACAACTTACAGATAGCCTAACAGTTATTGAAGAAAAGACCAAAGAATTAAACAATTGGATGAAGAACTTATGAAAGCAAATATGAAGATCTTGGAGTTGGAAAACATCAAGAAAAATATAGAATCTGAACTAACAGAAGCAAAAGACAAAATTGAGAAATTACACACAAGTTCTGATCATTTCAATCACAAATTTATGCACAAAAGATAAAAGGTGATAGTATTGGTGTTGGATATAGTGTAGCTCAAATTGAAATCAATGCAATGCAAAAGGGAAATAAATCACAAGAAGAATCTACAGAAATAAAGAAAATTGAGAATCTTGCAGAGGGTCAAGCTGAACCTCCTAAAGATGAACGCAAGCTAGTTAACCAAACTTGTTATGCCTATAAAAAAAATGGACACCTGGCAAGAGATTGTAAATATGTAAGACCCTTCAATGGTTATTTTTATTCCTATAAAAAATTTGGTCACAGGGCTATACATTGCAGAACAAGTCAAAGAAATCAGTCACAACAGAACCAAAGAAATATGACTCAATACAATCAGAGAAATTGACCTCAGAGAAAATATTAGAACATTACATGTCAGATATGTAATTATGATGGACACACAGCCAAGAAGTCAAACATGATAAACAATATCAATAGACCTCCAATCATTTGTCACTCATGTAAAAAAGCAGGATATATCTCAAGGTTTTGTAGGTCAAGAACTCAAAAACAAGAAAAGCCTAAAGAATCATTATTTGAAGAATCTGGTGAAGTCAAGTTTGTAAAAGCTACAGAATATTTAGGTAAAATATGGGTTGAATTAAAGAAATATGATGATGTCAACAAGGTAGTAGATGCATCCACAGTGGACACAACTTCTATTTTTGGTTAGTTGACCCTCATGGTCTTAGGGGGAGCTATTCTAGCTTGAAACCATTGTGTGGCTAGTATACTCACCTCTGAGTATGCGCCTATGGATTCATGTATTTGGTGATGAATTAAGGAAGTATGCATGGATGCATAGCTTCTACTTTGAAAAGACCAAATATTGAAATTCACAGTAAACCGCGTTATGACAATAAGCATTAAATGTAATAACCTTTTATATAAGTCAGTAAAAGATCTTTATCCTCACTTTGCATTTGAGATTGAGAATTCAAAGAGTGCAACACCAGTTAGCATCAAAGTGTTGAAGGATAAACCATTGGTTTGTTAGAAAGACGAATCAAATTTGAAATGGAACCCTAGTGGACACATTGTTTCAAAATATTGTGAAACCCTACTTAAGCAAGTTACAAGTAAGTAATGGATACTCCTATAGTGTTTGACATCTCTGAGAAAAAGATATATGTGTTTAAGAAGCATCCATTCAAGTCTGTGCTAGATGGTGTAGAAGGGGCATTCTCCAAGACTTCTCTAGGAGTCATGCATGTAGAGGACATACGTACTTACATTTACTGTAAGAAGGAGTTTGTTGGTGACAATAGCATAACCATGCTCATGGCATCAATGATGAAACCATATTACTCATTCAAGGATGAATACGTGCATCTCACTGATAATTGTATTTTTGAGTATACAAATGTGCATGAGTTCTATGAACCAGAATGGGTAAATATTCTACTAAGTAGGATTCATGATGATCTGTATTGGATTGGTGGAGTTCCTATCCGCATTACTACTGACCTCATTCATGAGATGACTAGACTCTCCAAGGTTGGACCTATTCTTCCTACTGGAAAGGATGTAAAGAAACAGGTTGAGAAGGCATGCTTATCTAGAAGTGATAGGTGCGAGATGATTGTTGATTCCATTGTGGAAGAAGACATCAAAATCCTCACCATGATACTTGGTTACATGTTTCAGCATGCAAGAAGACTAAATAGTGTGTCCACAGCTTGTTCTAGCAGCAATAAGGATGACAAGAGATAACACACAATATAATATCTATGAGATATTGCCTACACAACTGATTGATAACATTAGAGCTATCAAGAATGACAAGAGAAAAATATTCAAATTTGGCTGCTTGATTATCTACCTATAATTCTACATTATTGGTAAAGTCTCTAATCTTTACCTAGAAAGGAGAAAACCTACTATGTCCCAAATTTCATGAAAGGCTACATCAGAAAGCAATGTAAAGGACTCTATGGACATGGAGATCAAAATATTTAGGATCAAGATGCATAAGAGGTTTAGAATACCAGAGAAGATAGTTGAAAAGAACAAAGACACCATATGTTTCATGGTGGAAACTGACTATACTTTCATGGAATTAGTTGATCCAAAAACCAAATGGATCCACCCACTTGGTTATGAAGTTGAAGAACATGTGTTGGAAGGATATGCACAAGTTCTTTTGTCTATGCCTAAAGATCCAAAAGAGACAAGATATGGCACATATAGAGAGAAGACAAATCAAGTTGATTCTATCTTATAAAATGCAGATAATAAAAGAAAGGCATCAAGGATTACATCTAACATCCTAAAGGGTCATGGGGTTACATAAGAAGACCTAGATAAAAATAGGGAAGCTAAAATTGCAGGAGAGCTTAAACAAAAACCTACATAAGTCAAGATATGGAAATTAGATGATATCCACAAGAAGAAGAAAAAGAAATCTGATGAAGGTACATCTGTGACTTCAACTACTATTAACTTGGAATCCTCTCCACCTTCAGTACCAAGCAAACTGACCAGAAGAAGGAAACAATTTCCACAAGTCACCCATCCTCAAGGACAACACAGAGCAAAGTTAAGAATACTCAAGCCCCTCCTGAGGTAGGATTCAGACCTATTCTTGAAGTCTTAAGGAATAGAATCATTAATGAAGGAAGACTTGAATAAATTTCAAATGTTTATGACAAGTACCAAGATATAGATAAATTATAAATAAATTCCATGATTATCTCTCACATGATCAAGTTTAAAAGGTCAGTATTGGAACTCAAGACAGTCATACCAGACAAAGTATGGAATATACTGGACCTATTGAAAAGACAAGCAATAGAGGAAGATATGAGGATTAGAGAAGAAACATTAGATAGTCTTCTCCCTATTTTCTCACATGATGAGAAAGCAATTCTGTTAGATTTGGTAAAACCTCCTCTAAGAACCAAAACAAGAACTCTTCACATCATGAACAAAGAGTATGAGTTGGTTGGAAAAGAGACTGAAAAAGAATTTGAGAAAGTATTTTTGGATAGACACATGTATCCATCAATGACACCTATAGCTAAAGTGACTCCAACCCCTCCCAAATAGGATAAAGAACCAGTGATTCCAAATGTGCCTATGACAGATCCACAGGATTTAGTGCCCAAAGTTACATCACCCTGTGATACAGTCAAGGATTTAGATGAAAAAATTGTGATAAATGATGTTGAGCTCACCATGTCAGCCTCAGAAAATGATTTAAATAAATTTGAGGAAGCATTTGTAAGTACTAAATAAGCTGAGAAGGTATGCACTAATAACACTTCTTTGCAGCAAGAACAAGTTCATGTAACATGACAAGATGAAGAAAGAAAGGATGAACATAATCATCCACCCTCTATGGAGATCCCAATGAAAATTGAATGCATGGATGTTAGTCAAAATGCTATATTCACTCCATCTAGCAAACCAACAGTATCATTATTGCCAAGCTTGACCCCTGACTCAGCTAACCTATATGCTTGGGGAGCAGAAGACCTGATTAAAATTAGTGTATTAGCCATGGAGAAATCCAAATAGAAACAAGTTATGAGAAGCCCTCTCTTTCTAGAGTCAGTGAACATTTTGAATGAATTAGTACCAACAGATAAGAAATTGGCAAATATCTAGTCAGTGGATGATTTTGGCAGCATATTGACTTGCTTCAAAGAAAACTTCACAAGTTTTCATAGATTCAACTACTAAAACTACAAAGGATAAGTACAAAAGGGAAAGATTGGATGAACTAATAAAGAACTTCCAATTAGATCTCAACTCCTTGAAGATTGGTCAAACAATTCTGAAAGAGTTAGCAACAAAAGGCAGGGAGGTG
Organism: Thuja plicata; assembly: GCA_018584345.1. Lineage (NCBI taxonomy): Eukaryota > Viridiplantae > Streptophyta > Pinopsida > Cupressales > Cupressaceae > Thuja > Thuja plicata. Next base: position 1,234,966 of record MU224354.1, on the reverse strand, counting down.
ATATAAAATTGTATGGACAGAGGAAAATTCACTTATGACCACATCAAGAAGATTGAAGAAGCAGACATCTTGGCTGAAAACATCAGGAAATTAGTTGAAACATCCTCCCAAGACATCAACATCTGCAACAACATCTATCAAGGGTAGATAGAAAAGATTGAAAAGGCCAAGGTAGAGATCAACAAGATAAGGACCATGCAAACACAACTAAGAAATGCACTTGCACCCTCCTTAGCTGTCTTGAATGAGAACATAAAATAGATAGATGCAACAATTGTCACATATGATCAAGGTCCCTGTATGGATCTGACAAAAATGGAGAAGCTCACATATGCCGTATGTGCCCATCTTCAGACTATTGATGCACTCAAGGCATTTTGGAAGCAAGAGATCAAGACTCTTCAGATTGTGTATCTAGATGTGTACTCTAAGTAAGTACCTAGAGACTTACAAATTTTGACACCTTTGTCATTAATGTCAAAGGGGAGTAGTGTATATAAGTAGTATGATATACAATTTTTTGTTGTTAAGTCAAAGTTTAAGCAACTTAGCCACATTCCTCTATTTCCATTAATGACAAAGGGGGAGATTGTTGGCAAGTTGAAACTTAGGGTGTATATGACTTATTATGGCAACAAAGTCATATGAAGTTTTGACAACAAACTTTGAAGATCAAAATTGGCCAAGTATAGAAAACAGAGCAGTACAAAGATACACAGTTGATCAGAGCACCAGTGCACATGCGTACGATCGAGTCAGACTATGTGACTTTATACTTAATCTTTATGATATGTCATCAAGCTTATTCTATACATGCATGGTACAGTATGATAGTACGGAGAGTTACAACAAGATTATGTGCCACTAGCAATTCAGGAAATAGAGTATGAAGCCGACTTCAGATTTTGGATTAGCGTATAATATTATATTTTGTAATAGCCATGTGCCTATTGTAATATGTTTGTAAATATGTCTTTAACACTCATGTAAACATTCTTAAGACAATTTTTTTGGAAGCGTTGTGTATGTTGTTTTTGGGCTGACTAAGGTCTTATTTTTGGCCACGTTTATTCAGGCATGTATATCTACTAGACATGCACTTTTGTATTAGGTGTGTGAATGGAAAATAAGAAGATAAGATATTCAAAAGAGAAATATAAGAAAAATAGTATGAAGTAGAAGTCTTCAAGAGGTTAAAACATCAGCGCATAAATAGAACTGATCAGACAACAATGGCATTACAACAGTTAATCTTTTGATATAGTGTATATCTATTATCTGAAGGTTGTAGCCTTCATTCTATTGAGTAGTGAGCTCTAGAAGTGAGCCAACCACCTTTAACAAGGTTTTGTAAAATACTCCTAACAGGGTCATTGTACTTGCATTGTAAAGACTACTCCTAACAAGGAAAATGAACTCTAAGAGGTTCATAAGACTAGTACAATAATTTGTGGGTAGTAATTCCCACCAGGGTTTTCCTCTGATCAAGGTTTCCCCGTAATAATATCTTGTGTTATGTGTTATTGTGTTATGCTTCATTTGTTATCTATTTGATTTAAGTTTAAATTGATGAACTAAAAGATAGTTGACAAACACTGATTATCCCCACCTCTCAGTGCTTCTAACACTTAGTAGTTCAAGTGTCTTTTCAAGACCAAAGTGGCCTGATAGACATCCACAATTCTTCTCTTTTATGATGTTCTCCCTTATGGAACAATCAAGGATGCACAATTGACTCCCTTTAAACAACAATCCTTCTTGAATCATATATTCTGTAAACTCAGTGTGATATCTATCTCCTAGTTCCAAACAAACTTTATATATTTTCTTGAAGTCTTCATCATTGGGATACATGTCCTTGAGGATAGAGATACCTACACTTTCCAAGGTCACTTCTTGTATGTCCAAATTCCTTCTTCTTAATGGATTAGCTACCTTATTTTCTACCCCCTTCTTGTGTTTTATGGTGAAAGTGAATGCTAGCAAGTACTCCATCCACTTGAGGTGTCTATGGTTTAGCTTCTCCTACCTGTTAAGAAAAATCAATGCATGATTGTCAGTATGTACAATAAATTCCTTTGGCAATAAGTAATGCCTCCACTTTCTTAGTGATTGGACCATAACATACATCTCCAAATCATAGGTAGAGTACTTTTGTTTAGCTTCATTAAGATTTTCACTAAAGAATGCCACAAGTCTCCCTTCTTGACTGAGAACACCCCCAATATCTCTCTTACTAGCATCACATTCAATGGTGAACACCTTATGGAAATCAGGCATTGTTAAGATAGGTTGTTGAGAGACCCTTGTTTTCAGATATTCAAAGGACTTGTCTGCAACATCAGTCCATACAAACTTGCATTTACTTCCCCCTTTGATAGTGTCTATCATTGGTGCACTCACCCCACTGAAATTATTCAAAAATTTCCTATAGAAGCTAGCTAATCCATGGAAACTTTTGACCTCATTGAAAGATTTTGGAGTGGGCCGATTTAGTATGGCTTTAACCTTGGAAGGATCCATTTTAAAATTAACTTTGGAGATGAAAAAGCCAAGTAATATCAGTTCTTCTTACTTAAACACATATTTTTCCAAATTTATCCTCAAATTTTCTTCATGTATTCTCTTCATTACCATGTCTAGATGTATCAAATGCTCATCATTATCCTTGCTAAAGATCAATATGTCATCTAAGTAAACAAAAAAAAAGTGATTTATGAAAGGCTTAAGTACCTCATTCACCAATCTCATAAAAGTACTAGGAGCATTAGAGAGACCAAAGGGAATTACTACCCATTCAAACAACCCCTCATTGGTTTTTAAAGCTATCTTCCACTCATCCCCTTCTTTGATCCTAATTTGATGATACCCACTCTTTAGCTCAATTTTTGAATAATATTTTTCTCCATCTAGATGGTCCATGAGATCTTCTATCCTTGGAATAGGAAACCTATATCTTATGGTTATCCTATTGATGGCTCTAGAGTCATTACATAACCTCCATGTACCCTCTTTCTTAGGTGCTAGGACTGTAGGGACTGCATAAGGGCTTATGCTCTTCGTAATGAAACCTTTCTCCATCTATTCTTGAATCTATCTTGCAACTTCTACATTTTGGTCAGGGGTCAACTTGTAATCAGCCTTATTTGGTAGGGTATAACTAGATATGAGGTCTATATAGTGGCTAATATCCTTCTATGGTGGAAAAACATTAGTGCTCTTGTCTGCAACTATTCCATTGTATTTGTTCAACAAATCTTGTACTTCTTTGGGGCCAACACTTCTCTGAGGTTCTTTACCTTTTGGTATCCTTTTAAGATTTTTTTTGGGCTTTAATATAATGGAAAAAAAGGTGTGTCTCTTTCCTTGAGGACTTTCAAAAATTCCTCCTCTCCTACTAAGGTAACACTGTTTGTTAAAGCTTTGTCTTTCTCAGAATCAGGGAGGGTTGTCATAGTGTAACTAATACCATTCTTAGTTAAAGTATATACATTTTTCTTACCCCTATGTTGAGCATCAACATCATATTTCCAAGGCCTTCCTAGGAGAAGATGACATGCATCCATATTCACAACTTCACACAAGACTTTATCTTTGTATTCTCCTACTTGAAACTCTACCCAACATTGCTCATCTACCAAAGTTTGTTGGTATTTATTAAGACAAGATAATTTATAAGGGCTTGGATGGGGTATCTTATTCAAACCAATCTTATCTATTATTTCATTAGAAACTAAATTCTCTATGGAACTAGAATCAACAATAAATTTGTAAATTTTACCAAGTACCTTGCTGTGAGTTTAGAATAGACTCTTCCTTTATGGAGGCTCCTTGGGAGTTGGAACCTTCAAGAGTGTTCTATTGAACATTATGCACTCTCCTTGTTTAGGGTCTATAGGTCTGGATATGGTGGTGTGATAGGAATTCATGCTTTGACAATCCTCATCTTGGGTGAGTTGGACTCTCCTATCTCCTCTTGATGTGCTGGCCTTGTTTGGGCATCTAAAAGATTGGCGACCAATCTGATTGTAGGAGAAACACTTTCCAGTGAACATGGAGGTAATTCTACCTCTTGACCTTCCTTTTCTATTTCCCCTACCCCCTTTGAAATTACCTCTATCATTCTTCTCTCTTTCATACTCTTGGTGATTGGATTCTCCCTATGGTCTTGGAGATGATCCTCTTCCTTGAAACCTTCCTCTACCTCTGAAACCATTTCCCCTTCCTCTATTGTTCTATTCTCCTCTCCTCTTTTGTTTCTCTTCAATCTTCATAGCCATCTGATAGCAC